>MVAI01000017.1:0-55943 GCA_014825565.1 Phaffia tasmanica | reverse complement strand
GGCAGTCGACGCGTACTGAAAAAAAAAAAAAAAAAAAAAGCCAGGAAAGTGGAAGAAGACAAAAAGGACGCAAAACAACGGAAATGCAGGAAAGAAGGGTTGGACGACGGGATAGAGTAGAAAGAAAAAAACGGATCAGACGAGCCGCTCACGACTAGCCAAGATAGACCGGCTCAAGAAGAATTGAGACTAGGAATAGCACAAACCATCTTTTTTCGAAGCTCCTTCATCTTTTGCTGCCTCTCCTCCATCGTTAAGGGAGCTTTTTTGGGTGCCTCGGTTGTTTCAATCTCGTTTTCTGTCTTCTTTCCCTCTCCATTGTCTTCCACTGACATCTTGTTCTCACCCTTCTCCACTGGGGTTGGCTCAATTCCTCTGGCGACATCGTTCCCAATTGTTCCCGTCACGTCCTGAACTTTCTCTACCACATCCTCCACGGCATCAGCCATTGTCTCAACCGACGGGACTTCTGCCGATTCAAGGTCACTCAGAGCTTTCTGAGCGGCATGGACATTGTTGGAGACGGTGTCGACCGCGTCGGAAACCAAGTCGGTTACAGTGTGTACAGCGTTGGAAACAGTTTCGAGAACCCCGGTAGCCTCTGTTTCGGTTTCTACGACTGGAGGTGGAGATGATTTTTTAGATCGGCTGCTCCGTTTGGAAGCTACAGGTTTTTTGGCTGCATCAGCCGCTTTACGAGCGGGCATTATGAAGGGAGAAATACAAGAGAGTTGATGAGTGGCGAGGGTTGATGTTGGTGGTGTGTGGTTGAAGATGGTTGAGTCCGCAGAAGCCTGAATGTAGTTTGACGATTTTCTGATAGTCATCATTACTTCAAAAACACTATCCAATTATGCGAATATTTTTTGTCGCAGTCTTCTTACTATCTTCCGGTTTTCTTCTCTTTATTTTTTTTTGGCACACCAAATGGCTTTTCTCAAATTCATTTACATTTTTAGATGAAGATTGTTTCTCAAGCTCGCAGTTGGTCGATTGCATACAATACGAAACAACACATGCCGTCTTTTTATGTTCTCTTTCCGTATCACTCAGCCATATCTGCATTTCACGCCCACTCAGAATCCTCTCTCTTTGCTCGAACAGCTTCCTCTCTAAGAAGGGTTTCCCTGGCCGTTCTACGCTCCGCAATTCGACCGAGCAGCTTGCTAAAAAATTGAAAAAAGGAGTAAAAAAAGGAAAGATGATTGATAAGAAGGTAGTACATGTCAACCGTTTTTACCATCCGCAATCTCGGAGGGGTGAAAAGAGACAGGAACAATGATACGTACGGAAGACTCTTGGGGCGACCTCCATTCCATTGCTTGTTGTGCATTCCTCTGAGCCTGAATCGTGCCTCGTTTTCATCAATCAAGTTCTTGTAGAACCGCTCGTTCAAATCTTTATCAAACTCAGCCTTGGCTGCCGGTGTCATATTGTCCGGATCGTTGGGGTAGTGGAACGGTTTGGTCAGTCCAACGACAGCCCGCTTGTAGTTGTACCTACTACTACCAGAGAGCCATCGGCCTGTTCGACTTCGGATTCGAGGCGAGTTTAATACGGTCGTGCGAACGAAAGTGGTATCCAGGTTATACAAAGCCTTGAGGTAGGACGCGATATCTTGCTTTGTAATCGCTTTCGGCACTCGGAACGTGGCGATGTAAGGGTTGTAAGGTTCCATTGCGATAGGAGCAGTTTTTCGTCCTTTGGGTCGGATAAAGGGCGTGTGGTTAGGGATAAGACGGAACACGACATTCGGTAGGTATATGCGCTGTCCAACCACCTTGTTGATCTACGGAGACACAAAGAATGAATGGCAGTTAGCACCTAACGGATGAAGTCATTTGAAAACTTAAATTGAAGTATGACACTAGAGAAAAAGACTTTAAAGCGTTTGGAAAAAACAAAAAGGGTTGACCTACCCAATCTCCAGTCTTTTTATCCTTGACCTGGATCTGACCACGGATTCGCTGTCTCTTCACAACCCTGGCTTGCCTCCAAGCGAGTTGACTTTCTCTGACTTGTTCCGGAGTAGTGGGATTGGTCGGTAGTTTCCCCTTCATTCGGTCTTCCCACCACTGCTTCAACTGAGGATCATTCAAGACTGGCAGCTCCTCACCAGGCTGAAGTCGATCGATCTTTCGGGTAGTTCGGTATCGGACTTTGAGAGGAATGGTTGACACCCAGGCATTCTCAGCTGTGAACTTGCCGTGCTCGGGCATTTTAGGATCCCAAGTAGGTCTAGTCTCTTTTCCAGGAATGATTGTAGGAGGGTCCAATCGGGAACCCTGTTGATTGAATGCGATGAAGGCAAGAATGAAGAGAAGAAAGAGACAAAAAAATTGGGATACAGATCAGCCAACACGGTCAAAGATAGATTATCATAAGCAAAATCACAGGTGAATAATGAATCGTACCTTGAAAGGAAGGTGGTAGGGAAATGAGTAGGGTTCATTCCCACTCGACTTGGAAGTATCCTCTTCAGTGATGCTTTCCGGGACAGACTCTTGAGACGAAGGGTCTGAAGGGGAAGAGCCAGAGCTGGTTGAATAGGCATTAGAAGAAGGCGAGAAAAAAAGACGACGAGCGGCAGTAGCCACAAAAGGTGAAGGGGAAGAATTCCTAGTGGCCACTCTAAGCGACAGCTGTAGACGAGACATTCTACAGATGAATGTGTTGTTGTCAAGGTGCTCAAGTGCTCAGGTGCTCAGGTGTTAAAGTCGTTGGCGACTCGGATGTAGGTGTGGTCGATCAAAGTCTGTAAGGATCACATTTCAACTAGCAGCCGTGCACGGACCGCCTATTGGACTTACAGGCACAGACTCGATTCGAGGCACGGGACGGAGTTTCAATTTTCAGGCACAGTCACGTTTTTTTTTCTTCCTGTTCCTGATACCATCTTTCTTGACACAACGACGACGACGACGACGGCCATCTCTCTTGCTTTCTTCCTTTGTTTCCTCATCCACAGGTATACACGTACACAGACAGAAAAAACAGGAAAGAGTTTGTTCCAAGTTCTGATAGTGAGAATAATAAAAGCTTGAAGAATATCATCTTTCTACAATCAAAACAAAATACAAGGGACAGATTTAGCCATGCAAGGCCAACAACAGCAACAACCATCCTATCAAACCGATCCCTACAGCTCTCTTCCTCCTATGAGTGGATCTGGGTACTCAGTCGATCCATATCAGCCTTATCAGGCTGCAGGATCTTATACACAGGGAATTTATCCACCTCCAACGCCTGCCGGCCAATATTACCAGCCCACGGCTTCGACCCAGCACGTCTCTGGCCCGCCACCACAAGATTCATATTATGATCAGTCAGCAGCTCAGGGCGGAGAAGGTGGTTACCATTCAGGCTACAACGCCCGTGAAGGAGGTTTTCAGCCAGACAGTTACAGAGGTAGAGGCGGATACAGAGGTAGAGGTGGAGATAGAGGAGGTTTTTCTGGTGAGCTATTCTACGGTCTCACTTTCAGTCATCATCGCGGTTTCTTCTCTTTCTTTTCTTCTCTCTTTTTCTTTTATTCTACATCTTTTCGGCAACTCTTTGCTCTATGTCAAATTGCGTCTCTGGATGTCCACCCTCCACTGCTCGTATGACTTTTGCTGTACCCTTCAACTGGATTAGAAGGGAAAAGAAAAGAAAAAAGAACACACGCACACGCGTACATACGCGCGCTCATACACATATCTCGAGATAATCAATTCGACAGGCGAACCAAACGCAACCATTATCATGTTGAGGCAAAGGAAGGCTTCTGGTTCTCATCGCTTTTTAGCGAAGATCGAGTGGAAGGAAAGCGATAGATTAGTGAGCTACGTGAAGGAAGATTTGTTGAACCGCCTACGTGAGAGTTCGTCACCAGGCAAGCAGATCATACGTTAGATCGAGAGAGGATTGGTTTTTGAAAGATCTACGATCTCCAGAGGAGAAGACCCGAAAAAGAGTGAAATTGTTTTGAGAAAAGTCAAGCTGATTGGAGCCCATCCGTCTTGATTCCTTATAGACCGAGGCCGAGGCGGTCGACGGATCGTTGCTACCCATTCACTAGAGCAAGATGATGCTGAACACGACTCTTTGATTGCTGAGAGAGTCAATAGAGAAAGACCGTGTAGAACATTATTCATCCGAAACATCTCTGTAAGCTTAGTTCTCCAGCACATCTGTTTAAATCAACAAATCAATTCGATGTGTTAATCGTATGGTCTCTTGTCGTCTTCACGTTTTTGATAGTATGACGCCCTGGCTGATGAGATCAGAAGATCGTTCGAAGCGTTTGGAGAGGTCAAGACGTTTTTCGACCTGATTACGAACCGAGGAATGATCTTTGTCACATTTGTGTGTCTTCTCTTCACTCTTTTTCTGAGGTAACAAGACGTTTGCTAACTATGTACGCCTTCTTCATAGTACGATGTTCGAGCTTCTGAGCAGGCAAAGGAAGCCATGCAAGGCACTGAAATCGCAGGTCGATCGGTTCGTTCCAGTCGATACTACGTTTTATATTCTGTTCTTCTCAACATCCTAACCACATCTCTGATTCGTTCGGTTCAATCCGCCCATGGCATCGATCACAGATTGATGTTCACTACTCTCTCCCTAGACCGGACGAGTCGAGTGGCGCTTGCGATGCTGACAAAAATCAGGTATGTAATGTGTGTGCTTGTGGCTTCGTGTGTGGTTCTATCTCTGACGTGTGTTCTTTTTTGGTGGATATATGTAGGGTTCTTTGCACGTTGCCTTGATCGCCTCTCCTGGCAACCAGACCATCGATGACGTCAAACTCAGAAAAGTCTTTGGAGAGGTCGGAGAAGTAAAAAATATCAAGCCCCATGATACTATCTTAGAGTGTGTCATCGTTACCTGCTCTTGCTTTCCTCGTATTGGAGAGAGACAAACCATGCTCAGGTCTGCGCTCACTCGTTTCTCTATTTCTCTTCCGTTTGATTTTCTGTAGGGATCGATTGGTGGAGTTTTATGATAGCAGAGTAAATAACGGCGATTTTTAACTTCCCCACGTGTACGCGTGATTTTGCTAACCACATTTTCTTTCTCTCCAGTCGGTCCGGGCTGCCAAAGAGAAACTTGACCGATCGGCCTTCCAGGATGGGACGCTTGAAATCAATTATGTTTGGGACGTTCCTGCCGTCCCATTACCCGACGATCTGTATGTGTGACGTTTTGACTTCTTCCTGAACGGATTTGTTTTCCCCACATGACGCGTAGCTGATCACTCAAAGGTCTCTTTATTCTTTCATCTCCTTTCTTGAGACACCATAGTCAACACCCAACGTTGAGTTCTCGGGACCTGAGTCGCAACCGTGGTCGAGGACGGGGCATTCGAGGGTCCCGAGGTCGAGGTGGTTACGGCCGATACGATGATGACTACCGATCTGAATTTCAAGACGACCGAGGTTATGATGGTTATTCTCGGGGCGGATACAACGACAGCTACCGAGGCCGTGGCCGTGGTCGAGGAAGGGGCGGTTACGGCGGTGGTTACGATGACAGCCGAGACGGATACGAGGGAGGCTACGACAGCCGGTCAGGAGGTGGTTCCGGTTCCGGAGAAGGCTACTACGCTCGAGATGGCCGAGAAGGTTACAACAGGGAGAGAAGTCGAAGTCCGTCCAGACGAGCAGGTTATGATGACTATTCTAGAGGAGGTGAGAGTCATGCATACGGGCGCGGAAGAGGTGGAACCACTGCTTACCGTGGTGGACGAGGCGGCTATGGAGGTAGTTATGAGGATGGGTACCGAGCAGATCGAAACCGATATGAAGGAAGGGGTCAGTCTCTTTTGGTTGCTTCCTATTCCAGCTTTTTCATTAAAGAACTGACCATGATGACTTGTTTCGCTAGATTATGGAGGATATCAAGAAGCAACTTATCCAGGAGGGTCACCCTACGCAGCACCTCCTCCTGCGGTCACTCCTGCTGCTGCTGCTGCTAGTCTCCCTCCTGCCACTGCACCTTATGGTCGACCTGGTCCTCCTCTCGTACGCCCTTGCCCTCTTTTTTATATGGGAACAACGACTCTAGAACTAATTTCTTTTATTTTCTATCTCTTTTGACGCTCACAGCCGATAGATGAGCGACTGGAAGCGGCCAAGAAAGTTCAGCAGCTCCTCAACTCTTATGGTGGTGGAGGTGCTTCCCCAGCTCAGGCTCCCCCAACCTCTGCATCCACCTCCGGTCCAACCGGCAGCCCTTATGTGGCTTATCCTGGTCAACCGGCCGCTGCCCCGTACAACGCATCCGTCCCCCCACCTACTCAGTATTACGCCAACTCGAACCCAGCACCTGGATCTATGCCGTATGGATATGGTCAGCCTCAAACAGGCTATCAACCCACGCCCCCGCATCAGCAAGCACCCCCATCATCGTCCTACCCTCCTGCTCCTGCTACCGATCCTCGTACGGCCGCGTCAGACCCTCGAAACCCCCCGTCAAGCGCGGGTCTTCCTCCTCCCTCTTCCTCGACTTCGTCCTCAGCTGCGCCATTAGCTGGTGGAGGGATGAGTGTCAATCCTGGAATCCTTGCACTCCTTCAACAAACTCAAACCCGTTTACAGCCGCCGAATCTAGGTTCGGTCTCATCATCGGCATCGCCCATGCCAGCTTCGGCTGCAGGAGGGGGCTACAGTTCTGTACCACCTATTGGGAATAAAGTTGGACAAAACGGAGCAAAACCTTCTGCTGCTTCCGCTCCGGCTCCGACGGGCGATGTTTCGCAACTCCTGGCTTTGCTTGTAAGTATCTAATCTACTCTTTGACACTCTCCCAAACCAACTCATTCGGATCGGTTACGGTGATCGATCTGGGTTTTGCCGATTCTGACATTTTCCGTGTTCTTGCTGTATTTGATCAACAGGCCAACAAGTCTGGGCAGTAGGGATATATATATCGTATCATAACATTTTTCTTTACGGTTGTCATGTTCTGTCGTTTCTTGTCTATTTTTTCTGTCTTATCTTGTTGTGTCTCTGTTGGGTTTGCATCAGTTTTTATATATCGTATCTAGCTTTGTAATCACAATAAAAGATATAAACTATTGGCTTCACGTTTCCCAGAATATTGACGTTATGCCTGACCGAGACAAACAGCATCATTCTTCATCATCTTCTCGTCGCCAACTCACTCTGAAACTACCCTGATGACGGTCTCGCATCTGACACACAGCATGTTTTCCCTAGGAGCGGAGTAGACCCAGCATCTAGGGCATTTGTGCATGGACGAGGGGAAGATTCGAACGGATAGTTCGTTTGTTGAAGATGCCTCTTCGGATTCTTGATACAGGGGACCAATGAGGTCAGTCAGTGACTGTGAACAACGGAAGGAAGGATTCATAGCACCTACCTGGTGAAATCGTCTTGCTGTATTCCCAACTTTGAGGTTCATCTATAGGTTGAGCCATGAGCGTCACGTGTGAGACCGCAAGCAACCTAGCCAACACATCGCCTGTCATACATAGATTGAGTTTTGATTTCAGCGATTTCACAATGACGAAAGCGATACCTACGAAGAGAGAAAGTTTGGAGACGACGTACGGTTTTTTGAAAGAATTTTTTGGAAGTGCCCGTTCGGTGCCGATGTGAGCTCCAGATGAGCTTCAAAAGAGGAACTCAACTTCCTATAAAGACGATCGTTGATGTAAGACAATCATCTCAGATAAAGTGCACAAACATATCAAAAGCGAGTTGGTTTAGAAATAACCGTGTCATACGTACTCTTCTAGCTTAGCAGTGTCGATCAATGATCGAACGACTCTTCGGATTTCTGTCAAAGCCTCTATCTCAGCTTTAGCCTCCGAATCCTTCCAGGATTCCTCCTTTACGTAGGTAATTAACAGACGCAGATAATCAAACCGATCAGAAACAAGACGAAAGAAAAGAGAGAAATGAGAAAGAGAAGCTCTTGAACTGACTGGATTTTGCCGTTTCTGCTCAAAGAATGAACGATCGGTATTCTTGATATCAGGTCGATGCGAATGAAGCTCCTCAATCAGATATGGGAGTATAGGACCAAGCTCTTGAGACACAACGTTGACAATCTGTTTTGTAGATCCCGACAGTCAACGCATGAAAATCATATGGAACAGAGTCAGTTTCTTTATGATTAAGCGTTACCAAAGCAATCCAAAGAGACAAACCTCTCGGAGGACCGATAGGTGGATCTGTCTGGATTTTTCTTCTGGGTGATCGGCATAAATAGTATCCTTGATCGCTTCGAAGTAAACGCTTGACAGATCGTTAAGGAGCAAGATTGTCTTTTCAATGACTTGATTTGCAGGTAAGAAAAAGAGGTACCACTGCTCAATCAGCCGTCGGTCGACCTAAACTGATGACAGAGAATCGTTATACGGAGTACTGACTTTGATGGTAGCTGAAGGCGGTGTAAGACAAACGGGTCGAAAGACTGTACTCCCAAAGACTGTGAAGAGCATATCGATCGATCTGCAAACGAAAGATTCAAACAAACTATTTGAGAAAGAATGCTCTGCTTATGAAGGAAAGAAAGAGATGGGCGTACCACAGAAAGTTTTTCCCGAGGGAAAGAACTAATTGGCTGGGTATCCGCTCGAAGATTCCCCACACAGAATTTGAGTAGTACTCGGAACCGTTGGAGCTGGGATGAGGCCTTCTCAATTGACGATCTTCCTATCGAAAGGTCCGCTGTATAGTCTGTTGCCGCCGTACAAAGACGAAGAACATCCGCTCCCTGTGGACCGATGTTTCGATAGCAAAAATGAGTTGTGAGTGATGAAATTGAAACTTGAGGAATTGGTATGGAATTATAAACATGTCAAAGTTTTTTTCTACCTTAGGTTTACTTCCGTTTTCGGCAAAAGCGGTCCCGTCCAGGATGGAAATCGGACTGATCACGTTTCCATCGCTCTTACTCATCTTTTCCATCGAGTCGTCCAACACCATACCATGTGTAATGATCGTCTTGTACGGAGCACTGGGCTTACATTTTCCGCTCATCACCTTCTCATCCGCTGAGAGATACGTTAGGAGTAGACTCTGGAACCAACCTCGATGTTGATCATTTCCCTCCAAAACGACATCGGCTACATGGCCACTGGATGATCGGTCGGTAACGTTCGTCCAGGCAGACCCACTATCAAACCAGACGTCCATCGTGTCAGTTCCTTTACGGAAGGTCTTCCCAGACTCCCTGAGGGCAGGCGTGAGGAACACATCAACGGGGGCATTCCACCAGTACGATATTCCTTCTTTGCTTAAGATATCGATGATATGAGATACTGATTCAGAAGTAAGGATAGCCTGGTTGTTGGATTCATCATAAAGAGCAGGGATGGGTACTCCCCAAGTACGTTGTCGGGAGATGCACCATTCGGAGCGGGACTTAATGAACGCTTGCAGCCGATTTCGCGCTGTAGTAAGCGAAAGGAAACCCAAAATGAGCATATTGCAGTGTTGACTGGTTTACAGCAAGATAAAGCTTGATCGATACTGACAGCTTGGAGGAACGAATTCAACATCTGAGAGTGCTTCCAAAGCAAAGCCTTTGACTTGGTCAAGGTTGGCGAACCACTGTGAGCTAGACCTGTAGACCAAAACCAAATGAAAGGACATCTAAATGTTAATAAAAACTACAAACTGAACATCTGTAGCAGTAGCATAAGGGGTCAAAGAACAAACCTGATCAAAACTGGCTTTTTTGTCTTCCAGTCGTAGGGATATTTATGAGTATACTTCTGCGCCTTCAGCAGCAACCCTCTATTCTTCAAGACATCCACCATAGTCTTGTTTCCTTCTTCTAACACTGCCTTGCCAACCAGCCTACTTTCTAGAACACCATCTGTAAACTTTCCGTCTTCGTCTATGGGACAAACTAGATCTGCCGGGTGGGATAGTCCACCAGTAACAGCATGTTCCTTGTAAGTAATGAAATCATCATGTCCGTGCGCGGGCGCACAATGAACGAGACCGGTCCCGATGGTGGATGTTACATGGGAAGAGGGTATTATTCTCAACGGAATGGAATGTGAGGAAGAATTGTTGGATGAGGGCGTCTCACTGAAGACAGGCTGATAAGTAGTGTCCAACAACTCGGCCCCTGAATTAGTAAGTCAATGATGAACAGTGAGCCTTCTTTTTTCAACATAAAGAAATTAAAATTACGTTTCGATGAGGGTACGTTGAATAATATTTACCGTTTAAAGTTGCTAACGTCTCAAAGACCTCGTCTACAGTCGAGCTGGTGCTATCTCCCAGATCCTTGGAAAGGCTCTCTAGTCGATCCTGAGCGGCGATCAAAAGCTGCCCTGTCAATTTGTATCGAACCAGCGCGTACTCCATCTCCGTGTTTACCATGACAGCCTGTCGAAAAAAATGATAGATTTGCAGGTCAAAAGACACGAACCGTCAGACTAAAGTACAACTTTTGAACGAGCAGATAGATATCATCGGGAAGAGAACCATGAACTGGATAACGAACCATATTGCTAGCCATACTCCAAGGTGTTGTCGTCCAAACAAGTAGCGAACAATCCTCGTGCTTCTTGACCTGATTCGCTTTGAGCACTTTGTCCAGTTCAGATCCAGCTTGAGCGACCTTCAGCCGAATAAATGCGCTCAACGAGACGTGATCTTCTACATATTTCAATTCTGCCTCGGCCAACGCTGTTCGAGATGAAGGAGAATAATAGGACGGTCGATGATGGGTCTTGATTAACCCTGTTCGTAAGAATTTCATTATTAAGATTGCATTCGATTAGTGGGCGTCTGCGTGTTTGGTAAAGCGTTACGAGTTTCTTTTTTATTTATTTTAGAAAAAAAAAACTGACCATTTTCTACCATCTTTTTAAAAATCTTGAGCTGTCTAATCTCATACTCATGGTCTAAAGTTCGATAGGTTCCTTCCTTGCTCCAATCCGCCATCACGCCTAGCATTTCCATCTCTTCCCGTTGTAATTGTATGCACTCTTCGGCCAAACTTTTGGCGGCCGATCGAATCTCGCTTGGAGCTAGGTCGTGGAAATCTTTCTTTTGTTTATAATATGAGCAGATAGCGGCATGATTATGTACTTCAGCACTTATACAGTACGAAAGGGTTGGCATCATAGAAAGCAATGAACACACATTTAATTTCTTGAGAGCTTTATTCTCAATAGGGAGTCCATGACAGTCCCAACCGGGAACATAGTTGACCCTCGATCCTTCAAGCACCTCGTGTCGATTGGCGATATCCTTTAAGATTCTATTGAGAGAATGACCTAAAAGATTGGTCAAGAGGTCAAGAATTCTGAGGTCAGTAAATATAAGCAACGGTGATTGCAGAATTGAGGACAATTCTACCTACCCATGTGTAGGTTTCCATTGGCATAAGGAGGTCCGTCAAGAAAAACAAATTCTTTCCCTCCTTTGTTGTGTTCTCTCTAAATCATCAAAAGAGAAGTTTAGATAGAATCAATACTTCCTGATAACACAGATAAATGTTGATCCCATACATATCACATCCAATATCGGCAAATCGACTGACCTGCCATTTATACAATCCACCCATCGTCTTCTGTCCAAACGTTTCTCTGAGAGTCTTAACATTCGGTCTTTGAGGGAAAGTTGTTTTCGGTAATAGTAGCGTACTCGAGTACTTTTTTGAATCAGTCGTCTTGTGCGGTGTTGTGCTTTGCTCGGTTGTCAATGTTGACTCGGGTAATTGCTCTTTTTGTTCCGTGTGCTCTTTGGCAAATCCAGGAAGAGAGGAAGAAAGACATCTAGAGGAAAGCAAACTAGCTGGCGATCGAAAGAGGCATTGATGGGAAATAAACCTAGCTGAGACGGGTGTCCTAGCTATAGATACGAATACCATGTGTCGATGTTGGCGAACCTGATGCTGGTGATGATGATGATGATGATGATGATGGTAATAGTGGTGGTGATGGTTGTTGAACCGAAGCTTAGTCGTTGTGAGCTCAGAGCACAATTAACCCTAACAACGAGAAGAGGTCGTGATGTTTCCACTGTTAAGACAAACATCTAGTTGATCCTGTTGATCTTCATCTTGAAGGTTTTCCTTTTATACTGTCCACGATGGAGATGTGTGCCCTCAGAACTAGGTTTGCGTTGACCGGTAGAGGTTTAGAAAGAGTAGAAGGCATATTAGAGAGCCGTCTAAGAAGAAAAAGAACCTGTTCTTTGCAAGCCTACATTGGTTTTGAGGTTTCAAGCTCAAGCAACTCTCGGATCAGATAACAGAAAGCACAGTATGATCTCATCTATCTTTACCTCCTTATAGATGATCTCGACATGTAGAGACATCATGTAGACATTTTGTGTATATATCTCAGTGTTCAAGATGTGAGTGAACAAAGCGTCTTGGTTACTACCAGTAGTCATCCTAAACCTACGGTATATTTCAATCTCATGTATTGTCCGAGTAGAAAGAAATACCAACAGTCAGCCCAAAAGAATGTCTCTGGATACCCTATTATCATCAGCATCATCATCGTCACCATCACCAGATGGTTTGGTTGGATCTGCACAGAAGGTATGTGATAAATTTTCTTGACTAGGCTGTTCAGGAATATTCACAAATCTGTCGATTCATTTTCGCGCACTCCTTCAGCTTTCGACTGTAGAGATATCAGATTATATATCCAAACTTACTTTGCCCAGCCCAGGTCAAGATCAGTATGAATTCAAGACAGTTGTTCGAAAAGCTCCTTTCCTACAAACAGAGCAAGATGAGATCTTCAGTATATTCTCTATAAACATGCGTCAGCTGTATGTCTCTTCGTTCATATCACTCTTCTCGCCTTTGTCCTCGTTTTTCTTATTGACGGATCCCGTCGATTGATACAAAGAAAGATACGTAAATTCTGCGTTCGGATGGAATCCGAGTTCAAAGAAAAAAGAATTATTTCACAAGTCATCGCGGTATGTGATCGTGAAAGAAACCCGTTCTAAAAAGATAGCAGGGTACATCATGTTTCGGTTCGACCAAGAGGAGCGACTAGACGATGAGTTGGATCCTGTTGTTTACATGTATGTACCTTACTTTTCCTCTGTCTCTGACTGTGTATAGGTTGTATTCACATAGCCCTTGAGTGTTCCTTATAGATTCGAACTTTCCGTCAATCCAGCTTTCCAGCGATCAGGCCTAGGCAGATATCTTGTCAATGCGGCTGAAGAAATCGGCAGAAGAACGAGTATGCGGAAGATGGTTTTGACTCTTTTGAAAAGTGCGTTTCACTTGTCCTTACTATTTGGTCTATTCCTTTCTCTCTCTCTTTGCTGTTCTCTTTTTTTGTCCTTGAACGATCAGACATGAATGTTTACCGCCATGTTTTTCTTTTCTCCTCGGGATCAACAAATAGTCAACGCGAAAGCAACGACTTTCTACGAAGCAACTGGGTACGTGCCGCCTTATCATCGCATAATTTAGTGATTTCTCTCTGATTTCTTTCTCTCGCTCTTTCGTTCATGATCTGGAATCGAAAAAAAAAGGTTCACGATAGATCCGATCTCTCCATCCCAGTTCCCTGAACATGAACCTGTCGACTACGAAATCCTTAGTAAATCCATATGATATGGAAATGATATATACATTCCCTCTGTTTCTCGTGTGTTTACATTTTTCTTAAACAAGGTTTACGCGCAGATGTTTGTACCGAATCAAAGAGGGAAAAAAAGTTGATTATTCATATTAAGGGCATGTGTTTCTATCATTCGCAACTTCCGAGATGATAGAGGGAACGAAAAAGAGCAGATTTTTTGTCTATCAGATTGTTGAGGATCTATGAGAGCATGGTCTTTTTTGTTTGTTTAATCCTCTCCCTCAACAATCCAGTAGGAAGGAGCGTCGAGCTTCTTGTCTCCCTGTCAAAATTTAATTCGATGATGGAATAGAAGTCAGTAGGATAGATTTGTGAGAGTTTCATTTGAAGAAAAGAACTTACGTTGAGGAAAGGAACTGTTCCAAAGAGAGAGATAGTAAAATGAAAATGTCAAATGCTATTTAGAGACTGCTAGAAAGACTTCTGAGTGATCAAGGCAAACTCACGTCCAACAACAAATAAGTACTCGACAGTTTTTCCACCGGCCTTCTTGACCAACTGTCCGGCAGCAGAAGCACTTCCACCAGTGGCGATCAAATCATCAACGACCAAAACGTTCGCTCCCTCGGGAAGAGAACCCTCCTGGATCTCGAAAGCGTCCTCTCCATACTCAAGAGAGTAGGTCACCTTGTGGCAAGCGCCAGGAAGCTTCTTGGCCTTTCGGACAGGGACAAAGGAGCATCCCAATCGGAGAGCAAGCGGGGGTCTTTATCATATGGTAAAGAAAAAAGAAAAAAGAAAAAAATTGCCTAGCTCAAGTTAAATCTTCATCCTTTTCCTTTGAGAGATAAAATTCTGATGACGGAGGGAAAGAGAGATGAAACAGAAGCTCACCCAAGAAGGAATCCACGAGCATCCAAACCGACAATGGCGTCGATCTTCTTGATACCAGCCTTGGGCATGGTTACCGTGTAGATATGGTTCAAGAAGTGAGTGAGGAGCATTTCGAAATCTTGAGGGTTTCTGAGGATCGGCAAAAAGTCGATGAACGTGACGCCCTTGATGGGGAAGTTGGCTGATGATATAGAGGTATCAAGCACATATGAATGAAAGCGGATACGAAGACAGCATCAGCCTATGAACGGGAATGATATGAGGGAAGATATATGACTAGAGCAAGGACGCACGGTGAAGACCCATCTTGGACTTCAAGTGAGCGACATCGCTCGTAGGCACCTCGGTAGTAGCAGGAGGGTTTGCGATCTCAGAAGGAGCAGACATCTGTTTTGAAAAATGAAGTCACGGAATGAGCGAATCTAACATTGACCAAACATATCTGCAGAACAGATAGAAGCCAGTACGAACGATACTGATGGTGATGTTTAGAAAGAAAGAAGGGAGAGGGAAAAAATAATAAAAATGTTCGGCTAATAACTGGTTCCCGGGATTAGACTATACGCGCTGCGATAACAATTGTGGCTGTGCAGAAGTAATATAGACGACCGAAAAGAATAAGGCTCTGATGAGACCTCGCTCGAGACTTCATGAATTCAAGATAACA
This sequence comes from Phaffia tasmanica, assembly GCA_014825565.1. Lineage (NCBI taxonomy): Eukaryota > Fungi > Basidiomycota > Tremellomycetes > Cystofilobasidiales > Mrakiaceae > Phaffia > Phaffia tasmanica. Next base: position 40,848 of record MVAI01000017.1, on the reverse strand, counting down.
GAGTGATTACTGGGGATAATGTCTTATGATCTCGTCGCACTCTCATCGGATGGTTGTTGAACATCAACTACATCCAACCCAACCCTGCCGGCCAATCCTTCCGCAGGCAATTCTGCCGTAACGTCCAGGACTTCCTCCCTCAGATCATCATCGCCTGCCGGGAGGGTGATATCTCCTTGAGGAGTCACTCGAAGGCTTTCGAGGGGAGGCTGGATGAGCCCGTTAAAGACAAGAGTGAAGTAAACGAGGAATGCAAATCCAGAAAGCTGAAGGACTGTAGAAGGGAAGATAAGATGCTCCCAGCCTACCCCAAGGGAAACAGCCCAAATGAGAAGCGTTCGACAGGTATCAATCTAAACAAAATAGGCAGCAAGTGAACATCAAATGCAAAATAGAAAAAGACTGGGTGTGACATAAGAACGGATAAGTAAGAGAAACATTACGTACGGTAGACCGAGCGTTGGCTGATAGTAGCTTCGTGACCGAAAGTCCAAAAAAGTTGTATGAGCTGATGGATAGCATACTGATGTTTTTGAAATAAAAGTTGTATTCTCAGTTACGTCCCAGGGTTACTTGATGTATAGCAATATGCGTACATAAACAATGACAATGCCCAGACGAGCCGATTCTCGGTAACCTGGTGGTAGAGTTTGTAGACGTCGAAATAATCGCTCTTCTTCGAAAACTGTACGAGGTGTAAGACAAAGGGAGCCAGTCGAGAAAATAGATGAGTACACCACATGAGCTGCTGTATAGATTGAAACAATGGGACCCTTACCAGAACATGAAGGATGGGCATGGCAATACCGGTTGCGACAAAGCCAAAGAAGCCTTCTAATCCAACCGCAAGCTACGTATCATGGATGACTTTTAGCATATAAGAGGAAGGACAGCAAAGCATCACACAGTAGAGAGCAGCTCACCAAAGGGGGGACTGAGTGAGTGGCCATAATCTTTTCTTCTACGACGAATTGAGTGGCAGTGAAGAGCTGGAATACGCATTTCGTGGAGTTCAGTATTTCTCAGCGATTCATGAAAGAAGCTCTTATGGATGAACGAATCGAGACTGACCTGAGCAAAGAGGATCATGAGAATACCTGCAAATACAGCAGCTCCATTCTTTTTGTCTTGCAGGGCAACACCCTCTTCATCGTCGACAGAGGGTCGAAGGGAACCACTCAAGCCGACAAGTGCCACTCCGATCATGACTCCGACCAAGGAGAGCCATTGATATAGATGTAATCGGCCTGGTCAATGCAATATGAGTTGAGTTTTCTCTGATGGCCAAAAGAAGACTTTAGACCATACTAAGGGTTATACTGACGATGAAGAAAAATAACACTGAGAGCGCCGACAAATAAAACGAGAGAACCTCTCGTCATTTGGTAGATCGATACTGGTGTCAGGATCAGTCCAGCGTTCATCAACTGTTTACATATCAAAAGCTGACAGGATCAGCCAAGTTGAGTGCAGACACTGAATATCAAGTTTCAGCTTACAGTGGTGCCAGTCATATCGCAGAAGGCCGGGAAGAAGAATAGAAGCATTCTCCAGGTTCCCAAAAAAGGTTTCTCGATCTCCTCCGGCTCCAAGTATGAACCTGGCTGCTGATCGTCGCCGTCGTCGTCAATGCCCGCAGCGGCAGTAGCCTCATGACGATCCCGTTCATCTTGCGAAAGCGCTTGATATCCTTCTCCATCACGGGTGCTTCGGTTGAGTTTTCTACCAAACTTTTGAACGAGGCGCATGGCCCTGGAAGGGCCAGAGGAGGGACCGGTTGAATTGGTCAGATAGTTGTATAAAATTGGCAGCAGACAGAGCACTATGGAACACGTCGTTAACACAAATGAGCTCTGATCGTTTGGGCATAAACAGCGATGGCTCAGTTGGACTCAAAAACATCAATTAGCACTCACTCTCTCCAGCAAACATATCTTCAGACGATTGAACAGGCACACTTATGTCAGCGTTTTGATATATCACTTCAAAGAACTATAAGGAGAAAAAGAAAACCTACTAAGAGACTGAAACACAGGCTGCTCGAACTCTACCCGATCCTCTGGATTAGTACTCTGACAGTTCTCAACGCTATTCATAAGTAGATGTAAAGACAGGGAAGGCGAGATCTCAATAGTCAGCCACTGGTGATCGATTATTCTTGCGGCCAGCTAGTTAGGTACGCACCATTCCATGTCCTGGAAACCCGATGAGGAGCGTTGATAGTAAGAAAAAGCAAACGATGGAATTAGCAATCAAACTAGACTGAGTGAATTATACACATCTGAATTCCTGTGCATCAAAAGAGAAGTTTGGACAACATCCAGTCGAGTGATGGCGATCTGGATTATACGAACCTGCCATTTGGTCAATAGAGAATTGGCAGCTCCGGTGGTAAGCATGCCAACCACAAGAAACGCGGCTGATGAAGTCCTAGGTGATGACATCGCAGGCTTGAAGTGCTTGTATAACTAAAGATGTGCTTCTTTTGATTTCCCTTCTGTTCTTTGTCTTCTGGTCAAGATCTGGTTGAAAATCACAGATGGAATTGTTGAATGAGATGAATGTCAGACGAGCCAAACGAATGATGGTCAATCCAAGTTGTAGCACGGCTGCTAGGGTTATCACTTCGGATGATACCGAAAGACACAACATACATCTCCATCCATAATGACTCCCTTTGCTTTATCAGGTGTCTTCCGTACGTTGTCAGTTCCTTTGACCTTTATTGCCATAATGAGATACGGGAAGAAAAGGATTTAGCGTCAAGATAGGACTTGTTTCGTTTGAATTCTGAATGAGGCGAGAAAGTGTTACTCTAATCTGACTGCTTCAGCTAATGTGTCGTTGGCGTCTCTTCATATGCTCTTCCATCCAACTTTCGCCTCCAAATAAGATGTCAAGATGTTTGGTCACATACATTTGATCAGTCGATTGCTTGAATGACATGACATTCAATCTTATACACATCAGACTTTTTATCCTAAGAAAGAGAGACCTTTCTTTGGCTGAAATACTTAGCCACCGTATCCAAAGGATCTAAACATGCATACTATATCAATGCTGAAATTGTATTGCCAAACAATGGCCATGTTCTTACTTGGTCTTTGATGATCCATATAGATCACGGGAATGAAAGATGCTTTGGCCTGAGTTGACCTCAAAGCGCAAGGTAGATAGTTAAACCCTCTGTAGACCCATCATAAGTACAGTCCTTTCATTCAGATTAAAAGTAGACACAAGCATATTCGCCTACTATATACTCTACATAACTGGCTTCACGCTCATGTGATAGAAGACATTTGATATATGGGAATCTTGAAATGATTTGAGATGTTTCAATAAGAAAACGAAACGATTTGATGGCATGTTCACCGGCATTATCCGGTCCGAATTTAACCGAGGCTTCTCTAAGAACCGGCTCTCTTGATCTGGACTTCTTAAGAAGGACGAGATGGGGATATTCGACCCGACATCTAACTCACTCACAACTCGTTCCATCTCTATATCTTCCACAACCCCATCAACACACTCATAAACATGACGATTTCCGTGCATAAAGCTAGTACAGCTTATATAGACTCGAATTATGCCTCAGAGGCGGAAGCTTCCCCAGATCCCAGCGCGGAATTGCTTCAGTCACACCCAGGTCTCCTCACCGTCACCTTGAGACCAGGCACGGCAGATTCTTACCTCATTTCCGAGAAGGAATTCAAGAAGGGAGATTCTATAACAAAGATCCAAGGCTGGACGAAGCGAGTTTTATTTATTTATTCAATTTATTCATATAGTCGTTTTGCTTAGTTTTCCTCGGCAGAAAAGCTAATCAGATTCCCATCCTGCCATTCACAGAGAACCTCAGAAAGCCTACTCCACCGTCCAAGTCGGAGTCTTGCCCACAGACAACATTGAACTCCACACATCTCTCTTATATATCAACCATTCGTGTAGCCCGAATGTCGCATTCAATATCACATCTAATCCTGACGACTGGTACCTTAAAGCCCTGAAAGACATCTCTCAGGGGGATGCTCTCAGTTTCTTCTACCCCTCGACAGAATGGAAGATGGACAGACCATTCAAATGTCTTTGTAGAGAAAAAGTTTGTAATCTTTTTGATATCTGGATCAATCAGCTGCAATTCATTAAATTAAAAAAAAAAACTAATCTCATTTGATCTTGATTTATATTTTGACACAGACCTGCCTAGGAATGATCGATGGAGCATCCAAGCTTCCGCGTTCATCGCTAGAATCCCAACAATATATCGCGGACCATATCTGGACTCTCAAGAAAGAACAAGATTTGGCTAGGACCTGAGATGTGTGTAGCACTGACTCGTTTACTCAAGCGTCATCTATTTCTTTTGTTGAAGCCTTTTCTTCTTCTTTTCCTTGTTGATCGCATTCCGATAGCTTGTGAAGAAAACAAAACACTCTTTTGTCTGAAGAGAAACAACCATCCATCTTACTTGAATCGTACTCAAATGTAAAGAGAACGTATTGGTGCCCCCTTTCCCGCTTGTAACCTCAATATCTATACCGGAAAACAAAAACACAACAAGGATTTTACAGGGAGAACGAAATAAAGCAAATACATATATATTCATGACCTCTGTTTACGTTCTACTTTCTAGGGGTTCTTCCAGATGATATCTCCTCGTTCTTCACCCATCCAAGGCCATGTCTTTGATCCAGGTTTAACGACCAGATTTGGACATAGTGTTTCACCTCGACGGGCGAGCTCAATCAATAAACGAGCGATGTTCCTCGAATCCTTTTATATTTTGGTAAGTTTTTGAGAGACAGTTTGACCTCAGCCTCAGCCTTCTTGGCCATAATTATCAAAACGAGACAGCAAGAGAATAGAAACGTACATCGATCCCTGAATGTTGTCTACCTTCGAATTCACCCAACCCGAGCTTCTCCAAATTCTTCCTTATAGTTCCAAAGAAATTGGGCGGTTCTCTTCCTTTCCCTTTTCTCTTCTTTCCCCTTCTCGACGCCGCCTCTTTCTTCTTTTCTTCACATTCGCGCATCTTTGCCAATTGCCGCTCCTTTTTCGTCAGAGGAGCCTTGGGGGAAGTGGAAGGCTGAAATTGATCCGAGATCAGATAAGAAGGGAGGAAGGAAGGGTCGATATTGGGGTTCATGGACGTCGGTTTTACAGCCGGAGGCGTTGGAGAAAGAGAGTCGCGAAAATCACATGCGCCCAACTTGTGGGTCTCTTCTGTGGAGTTGATGGCCAAATCAAATTTCTCTGCTGGGTTTGATAATGCCTGAGCAACAAGGGGTGGTGTTATAGGATTAGGAGATGAGGAAGAAGAAGCAGGCGTTTCCACCTGATCATCTAGCCAGAGTCTCGTGAAGTATTTCGAAAGAAAAGTTTTGATATCGAGGACGTCACCGGTGAAGTATTCGGGTGTATCAATGTTGGATATAAAGCATTGCTTAGCTATCTGTGAGAAATTTATGTATATTTGTCAATTGATTCGTTCAACAGTTAGTATGGGAGATAGAGGCAATAGAGATCAAGATGAAGAGAGGGAAGAGTAGATGACGAACAAAGTCTCGGATATCGAACGGCTATAAGTTTGTGATCAAACGCAACGAATAAACACGAGTCTCCCTTTTCTCGGTTTATCTATCTGAAGACTCAAAGAGAAAAATGTTGAGACTTACTCCATCGGTGATCCAAAGAAAAGGTGTAGTCCCTTCTTGATTCGATTCCAAATCTTTTGAAGATGTGTCCAAAAGTAGGTTATGTTTCGTCATCCATCTTTCAAGATTTGCCAAGGCTTCAGGAAACGTGGGTGCTGCGTCGACCGTATCCTTTAAAACCCATAGAATCGTTTTATTGATCAAAACATCAAATGAAAAGCATTATAAAGAAAAGGCACAGGGAAGAGCGGATGAGATGCTTACTTGGTGGACTCCCGTTAAAGTTGTGCAATAGGTCGACAACTTTGGCTGAAACGTCGGACGGACGTATGATTGGAACTCGTCCTCAACATAAAGCTCCATGGCCATGCCACGAGTTGTTTCTTCGTTGTCTTTTGAATTTGAGTCTGTCCGTTGACGAGCGCGCCATCTTAGAAGCACAACTGGGAGCTCCTAAATGAGATGAACATTTTCTGTTAGTTGCAGGGTTCAAGCATCGGAGAATTTGGGTTTCGAAGGTTGAACGGACGAACGATAATTTCGTTAGGATATCCAAATTTGTGATTCCCACTGTCACAAGTAGCTTCTACATCCTGTGGGAATTAACAGAGATTGTTGAAGGAAACAAAAAAAATAAAATAAAAATGTAATTAATCCTCAATGAGTGAAATGAGACATAGTAGTCAAGAACGTTTGGGTGTGCTTACGAGGACAAGAAACGAGTGATATCGCTTGGAACCAGGTAGTAGTTTATAAGTGTCAGCCAAAACTCCGACCGATTGTTTTTCCACTTGGCCGATGCCGAACTCACTCCCTTGGCTGTTGAAAAGAAATCAGTCTGATCTTGAATCAACTTTTTCCTAATGAACGAGTCTGAAGTGACCTCTTGACTGTCATGGAGTTCGTTCCAGGCTTTACGTGTACGTCTGTAAAAAGAGAAAGAAACGACAAGGATGCTGATCAGTTTTTAAGCTTCGCGTTCGATATACGGCACCAAAACTGAACAGACTTCAGAAGGGTTTCTTTCTTGCCTTGAGTAGAAAGACCAAGCTGCTGCAGTTGTTCTACCAGAGTATACCGGTTTGAATTCAAGTGAAAACGTTAGCTCGGACGACAGGTATAAACAGAGTTCGAGCGAAGCAATAAAGGTTTACTGATCTGAATGGAGCGCACACTCACGACGAAGCTGATATATACCATCCGATGTTTTCGGTTTTGGAAAAGGTGTGCTCCCACCCCTGCCACTAACACTATTGCTTCGATTGTCCATCTGACAAGGACAATGATGTTAGTAGACAAATCAGTAGAACAACTGAGCCTCTTATTTCGTACAAGGACTTCCCCTTATATATGATTTGTCTAAGTCCTCACGAATCTCGCTCTACGCCGAAACAGATGGAAAGATGGAAAGATGGAATTCAAGACAACAAAGGTTGACAAGCACTTCCATAGCTTCCATCACCTTCTCTTCTTTCCTATCAGCTTTAAGAGTCACATCCACGCAGAAAACAGCAAGTAGAAGAAAGAACAGAGCATGAATACATCCTATTTGCTCTCTTCCGCTCTTTCGCCAGCTCACTATGCGTTTGTTCACAAAGTAGAGCAGGCCTCTTCTGTCCATCAGCTTGATCTGATATGTCAAACCGAGATTGATACCATCAGGACTAGAGCAAGTCAGACCAAGAAGCTGCTAAGCGAGGTAAGATTATATCTCTCTATTTTATGGCATCCGGGAAGAGTCATTTATCTTGTGGCGTGTTTGCAACGATACAGTCCTCAGCTAGAGAGTGTCTCATCTTCATGCTGTATATCGCAACCGTGCAACCTATAGCCATAGATCCAACCAGGAAGAATCTTGATTTTGCCGGCATCCTCGCTCTTAACCTTGCAGAAGGCGGGAAACCAGCCTCGATTAGAAGGGCAGGTGCATATATCTGATCAATTCTTAAGTTGTGAATATGACAATCAATGGCTAACCATCTGGATGGTGATTGCCTGCAGGTTATCTGTACCTGAACCTCACTCTCAAGCCAACGGATGAACTCTCCCTACTTCTGTTCAATACCATATTCAAAGTCGGTTATGCCTTTTCGTTCAAACCCGGTATATCTCTTCTGATTCAACTTCAAATGTTTGATTACAGGACCTGCGGTCAGCGCATATACCCACAATAGCTCTTGCCCTAAATTCAGTCATCCAAAATCCATTCAAGGATATCGTCCCTGCTATTCAATCACAGCTCATTCATCTTGTATCTCACAAGTCGTCAGTCTCAAACAAACACTATATATTCAGGTTTAAGCACTGTTTAACGTGAAATCTCGTGACACTAATGTTTTGGATGCACTACAGGCCAGATATCAGGCGTTTGTCTCTCTGTGCTCTCACAAGATTGTCGAACGAACTTCCAGACGTTCTTATGGGGTTGAAGGAGCGCAAGGTATGGAAGCGTCTAGAAGATAAGGATACTGGAGTAGCACTACATGCTGTTAGAACATTGAAGAGAATGATGGAGGTGAGTGCTCGAGCCCGTATTAGAATGGCAGTGCCAATGACGTGAAGAACTGATCTCTCCACTTCAATGGACTAGTGTTCGTTTGTTTCGGACGACATAGCCGTTGGTGCACTGATGAAGTGCCTTGCAGCCAACGTTGATAGATGTAAAACTGGATTATCGTCATCAGTTCAGCTCGAGATTATTCAAGCGCTCTCCCTCCTCTCTTTTGGTGATTTTGAGCCGTACGTAGGACAGACATCATTGATAAGTACATCTATATCAATTGACAATTGTTCTCATTCTCTTTTTTTCTTTTTCAAGTCGAGGAGGAGATCTGATTAAGTTATTGGCAGAATCAGTTGAGGCATCGAATTCTCAGGCACAGAGACAAAGTAGGTTCTCTATGTTGTCAATTCTCTGATCACCTAGAGGCACACATATTGACAAAATCAAACCGGAGCGAGTTCAGCTCTTATTCTTCAGATTTGCCTTTTACTCCTTCGGCTTCCAAGATCATTATCTTCTTCTCTAATGAACGTTACAGCAACAACCCCTTCTTCGTTCTTCCGGTCCATCCAAAACGCCCTTCATTCTGATCAGCCAAACGAATACATATTTGCCCTGAGATGTCTTGAAGCTCTGGGTGGTCATGTCGTCGTCTGGGAAGGTTCACTCGATGAAGGAGGAATGAAACAAATTATGAATGGACTGGATAGCGCGGATGAGCTCGCCAGAAAGTTGGTTAGTTCAAGTTACGTAAATAATTCTGAACCCGTCTACAGCATCATCTTGACCGTTCTTTCACTAATTATTCTGACGAACAGACGTTGAAAATTTTGAGCTGTCTATCACCTACACTTCCTGAGATTCATCTTGAGAGGTTGGTAGCTTCTTTCCCAACAGCGGAATCCCATCATAGTCTCGAAAGACTAGCAACTCGATCCCTCGAGGTTTTGGAAATCATAGTGGGCGTTCCGATAACCCGCTCAGAACACGGCATCCTTACCGCGCGTCTCTTATGGAATATTTTAGAGGAAAAGACTGATGCTCATAAACCAATGACCCAAGCAGAGAAAGAAAGAGGAAGAGTCTTGGAATCGGTCGTCGGTCGCGTGATAAACTTAGTTTCTAACGGTTAGTATCACGAACGTTCACGTTATCCTCCGATAACCTAGATTGAAATTTGACGAGGTCGCTTCTCTATGATGTAGCCGATACCGAAGCACGAAATGCGTTCCTTGGCGGGTTTTTCACAAAATCGTCTGAGACCACTCCAAAGTCTTTGACAACCCAGATGATTTTATCAGTATTGGCGTGCGAGTATACTCATGATTTCACAAGAGAGCTCAGTGCTGCTCTTTCGAGTAATGTGCTGATAGCCTGTCTAAAAGAAACGTGGGATGGTAAGCTGTTTTCAGAAACTCCAATTCCTTGTTTTCTTGATTGATCCGGAAGCTGACGTTTTGTGTGTGTGATATTCTCAGAACCTGTCAAAGAAGCTATCTTGATTTCTTTGTTGGGCTTATGCGTGAAGTCTGATACTTTAAGCGAGGAGAGTGTGAGAAATATAGTAGTAGCCGTCGAAGAATTGAAGAGCCAAAGTGGGAGTCATCTGAAGAAGGTTCGTTATTTTTTCAAAACTCTGGCTCGAAGATTGATATCGTAATTGTCTTATGCGATTGCTTTTTTCTTCTTTTTTTTTTCCGCATTATCAGAGATGCGAGACGTTTTTACGTATATCTTCTTCAGAGCAGAGCTTCAAAGGCGTAAGGCCTCTTCTTGAGGAAGATTACCAAGTGAGCATCTCGTACTCATCAACCTTTGTAGAATCGTACCTTTGATCTCATCCTATAATAAAATTTTAAAAGCTTCCGTCGATCCTTTCAGCTTCCCAGAAATATATCTCTACTCTGCCTGTGTCCTCTTCCTCTTCTTCCTCTGCGCACAAGCACCCTTCCTCTAGATCTTCCGAACGTAGACTTTACCATCCACCTAGAGATATTTCAGAAAGTGTGCTCAAGTATGGACCTTACCCTACGGCCAAAGATCCGAAAGCCGAGAAGGTTGAACGGAGACAACACGATCTTTCATCAGCGATTTGGAGAGAGGACATGGATCAAACGATCACGATCGAACGAGACAATCAGGATTCGAGATACACGTTGAGAAGTAATCCTTCAAGACCATTTGAGGTACGTTTATCGTGCCTTTTTCTCAAATAGTCAGGATAAGAACAACAACCATCAGATTTCTGGAGGTCTTATACAGGCGAATAGGCTGGACAAGATGCTTGTTCTCAACGCCTCTGCGCAGCCTGTCCACGCGGAATACTATCCACAAGTACCTTGTTACTGACGCCAACCAACTTTTTTATCACCTCAATCGATAGGATCGTGCATTGCCACCAGAGGCAGAAAAAGAGAACAGTGGTTTGAACGGAGATATGTTGGACCTGTCGGAGCAGTCTCCTTTTATCTCGTCTCCTGCACATGATTCTACCATCTGATTTGCAGTGATATACTCTGAAAGGGTATATGAAGGCTGAAGGAGCTTCTAAAAGCTATAGTATGCATTTTTCATTTTTATCATCTGCGAATCTTGAATCTTGAATCTTGAATCTTGAATCTTGATTTTTTTCAATGATCGCGAACCATACAAAGGGTCAGAACACATCCGTCGATCAAGTCAATATAAATAAGGCAAATCTATGATCCTAAAAATCTACGAGCAAACAGAAAATTTCCCGATAGAAATAAGCAAAAAGAAAAGAAAAGAGAAGTGACAGGTAAAACATTTATAATAGAGAAGTAGTCAGACTCGTTCACAGATCTTCCATCTGGAGATCCATTGCGCCATCCCAGAACCCGATCTCCAACCTTGTACATTCTTCCCAGATCTTTGTGAGCTCTGCAAGTCGACTAGCTGTGGGGTTCAACTGAGCGATTCTGTCCTCAAGCATTTCTGTTTTCAAGACAAACACAACGTTCGCAGTCAAGAAGGTCAGTCGATAGGTTGGAAAGAGCGAATGGTATGTTTATCTATTTGTCGAGACTAAGAAAAAAAAACACTAACTGATCGAGGCAGTGACGGCATTTTGGTAATCTGGTCCAGAGTAGTCCTTGATCCATCTGTTTGTTTCAGAACATGTCGAGAGTATAAAAAGAGAAGAGGTCAGAGAAGTCAGTTGATTCAGGTCAAATGTGTTGATACGTGCGTGATGGCTTGGAACAAGCAAAGATAAAAGCGACTGAGGCTAGAAATACGCACTGCTGATATGGATTTCCCTCTTCAAAGAACCCGTCTTCCACTTTATCGATCTTTTCCCTAAGCATCAACCCCACCTCACCATATCCTAGACAGCAACTGGCTACCGCTAGTAACAGATCAATCAAGGAACCTCGTTGACCAACATCAAGGATGTAAAGCGCGTAGGCTGAGGTCGCTGGTGTTTCAGGAGTCGCCAACAATTGGGGCAAGTCGACCGAAAACGATTCACAGAACTATGCGTATCAAGACGTCCAGATATAAAAGGGATTGGCCAGAGTTTCAGAAACTTTTCGATTCGGAAAAGAAAAAGTTGGGAACGCGGCCTTTAAATGTCTCAAACAGACCTTGACATGCATTTCAGACTCTCGAGCGACATGGAGAGCGACCTGAGAGAACGCTTTAATATCTTCGAATTCTGTAGTTTTGAAAGAGAGCAAGGCATGCGCTCGGGCATAGTGCTTTTGAATGAGGTGAAGCGAACAGAAAATCAAAACATGTGAATAGAATTAAGCATGGGATATATATCAGATCGGAAAAAGGAATGATAAGAAAGAAACTGACCCGAAGATAGTGATAATCTTGCTTAATGTAGTGCTCAAATCGTCTTCGGTCAAGCGTTCCTTTACCCAGTTGGATCACGAACGGATGATTGACATATTGTTCCCATAGTGGCTTTATCGAACCGATCAAGTGAGCTGTGAACGGGTACGGATTTAATGCGGTTGGACTGATGATGATATATAAACTCAATCAATTAGTATCAAGAGCTGCCGGTAAAGTTGGACAATGAACGGACAAACGAACGTAGGAAGAGGCTTGTATGTGATACAATGGAGGTGATCGAGCGGTCCGTTGCCTGATCCTACCCTATGCAAGGTGGCTGCCACAATTGCTCGCTTCACATATTGGACAGCTAATATCGTTGACGATTGAACTACAAGTACGTTTGTAAATGTTGATTATCAGAATCAAAGACCAGACTCAATATGATACATGTTTGACATCAAACGCAAACAGCACACGTACCCGTCTCGCCTTTACCTAAGAAGACAGCTAATGCAGCGGAGAGGGTGCATCCCGTACCGTGGGTATCTTTTGTCTCGACCAACGGACTGACGATTGCTGTGAACCGCCCGGTCGATTGCCCTCGGGTCTGGGCTGGCTCGTACAGCACATCGACCACAACCTTTTTATCTTGTTCCGCTTTAATGGGAGACAAGACGTCAAGGATCTTGATCGACATTTCCTCTGGCCAAATCACCTGAATCTCGCACCGAATCTTCTGCTCCAGCGTCTCTTTGGCTTCTTTCTTGTTCAACAATTCGGCCACTTCCGCCAAGGACAAACTGAGATGTCCCCCTTTAAGAAGGACGTTCGCGCAGCCCAGTTTGATCAGGTCTTCCGCTGCTTGGAACATACTTTCCAGGCTATCTATCGCTTGTTTGGACCGAGAAGAATCAGCAGCGGTAAGAAGCATACTTGCCTCGGGGATGTTGGGTGTTAACAGCGTGCCTAAAGGAACAAGCGAGTTGATGAGCGCAGAAATCGCGTCGGCAGGAAGAAGGGTATGACCCGAGGTTGATATGGTGACTGGATCAATGACAAGCGGTGCGCGAGGTGAGGCAGTCGATTTGAGAGCTTCGGAAATTGACTGAATGATGGAAGAATCGGCGAGCATTCCTGTTTTGATAGCTTTAGGCGGAATGTCGGACATCACGGCATCCAGCTTTTTTTACACATGGAAGAAGTCAGAAGATGAAGTGTTCAGAGTATCAGCTTTGTCGACATGGCATCATGCGAATCAGCATACAATATGGAGTCTCACCTGGTCGACAACAAATGTGGCTGGTACAGAATGGACACCTCGAACTCCCTGGGTGTTTTGTGAGGTGAGTGCGGTGAGAACAGTCATACCGTATGTGCTCAAGGCAGTGAACGTTTTGAGGTCGGCTTGAATACCAGCACCTCCGGACTAAGAAGAACGATGAAGCAGTTAAACGATCTGAACACACATACATATACATGGAAATGCTTGTGAACATGAACATTAACTGACTCACCGGATCAGAGCCTGCGATGGAGAGAATAGGACAGCCCATTGGTAGGACCTAACACAAGATGAGATGAACGGGTGTCGACGTTAGCGGTGAAAACGTTTTATTTTCAACTTTCTCGTTTCTTCCTTCAATCTCTAACAATCAATAATGTCACCATTTCCTCTCGATCAACCGCCTTCGAATATAAAAGCAATACCTCGACTCATCTTGACAAAGGCCACTCCATCTGTCGGCTCTGATCTATCGGATGACCAGTGGACTCATTCATTTGCATCTGGACTCGCTGGGTTGGTGCTTGTCTGGTATGTCATCATGTGGTCAATTTCGGGTTTGGGACTCTCCGTCGCGTAAGTGTTCTCTAAAACCTCTGATATTCTTTACCAGTCTCATCGACCCAAAAAGCAGGTGAAAGAAAGCATGATACTGATGACAAGAGAATCCTGGGTCACCTTCTGTCTGATTTTTTGTTCTTTCTGAGATTAGCGTTCGTCGCTATCGTTCCCGACCGGTAGCTCTTCCTCTAGACTGGCCGACCCCAAAGCCAGGAGTTACCATCCTCCGACCACTCAAAGGACTTGACCCAAATTTATATGAAAACCTACTTTCCTCATTTACCCAGGATTATCCCGGACCTCTCGAAATCATATTCTCTGTGGCGGATGAAAATGATCGAGCGTTGGGTGTGGTGAGAGAGTTGATTGACCGGTTCGGCGTGAGGGAAGGGAGGGAGGACGGGGTGGATGTGAGAGTCGTTGTTGGTTCGTCTATGTTGCTTTGTTCCTTTGTTCTTGCCTTCTTCGATAGACGGCTAAGGCGTACTGTTGATCAAATATACCACAGGTGAGACTCCTCTAGGACCCAATCCAAAAATCAACAATCTAGCCAAACCGTTTGCGCTAGCGAAATACGACCATCTCTGGGTGCTGGATTCCGGCATTCTTCTTCCTTCCCAACAAACGTTGTCCCGAGCCATCGATCAGTTTCTTCTCAATCCTGGCCCTTCCTCCTCCTCTGTGTCCTCAGCCTTTTCTTCATCTTCGTCTCGACAAAAGGACCAGGGACAAAGGGTAGGATTAGTCCATCATGTGCCATTCGCAGTGATTCCTCCTCGGGGAAACAGACCGTTAGGCAGTTGGCTTGAACGTGTGTTTTTGAATGGAAATCACGCTAAGATGTATCTAGCCATTAACAAGTTGAGCTCTCTCTACCACCTCTCAGGTAGCCTACGACAAAATAGATGTATGGATTTGTACGGTTTCACGAACAAAATATGCTGATTTTCCGAAAATGATACTCATCCTACAGAACAGAACTAGACTCATGTGTCATGGGTAAATCCAACTTGTATCTAAAATCTGATGTTCAACGAATCATTCCTGGTCGAAACCCCCCGAGTCTGTATAAGCTTCCTCCTCCTTATTCTCCCTTGACTGTCGTCTTGCGCGACCCTGTCTCTAGTCTCTTGCTTACCTTTTCTTTTGTGTTCACAGACCCGGCATCTCATCCACCTCCGATTGTGGGTCTAGCTTCGTTCTCACCTTACTTGGCAGAAGACAACATGCTGGCTCTCTCCTTGAAGTATCAACTATCGATCCGTCATTCGATTGAGACTCCAGACGTAGCGATCAATCTGATCGGGCCGATGACTTTTCATGATTACTTTTGGAGACGTGTTCGCTGGATCAGGGTCCGTAAGGAAATGTCGAAAGCTGCTACGTTGGTAGAGCCGCTGACCGAGAGCGTTGTGCTAGGTATCCTAACCTTCTGGGCCTTCCGGACGTGTTTCTCTGAATCGTTCTTCGGGAACCTCGTCTGGTGGAAAGCATTCTTGGGTTTCTGGGCTATCCACTGGACCTCATGTGCCACTTTAGATTGGAAAGTGATGACTTCTTTGTCTCCCTCTCCGTCTGATGAATCCGAAGAACGGCTCAAACTCTTAGGAGCATGGATGATTAGAGAGCTCTTGGCGTTTCCAGTTTGGATCGTCGCGGTGATAGGCAACACGGTTGAATGGAGAGGTCGGACCTACGTCGTTCTGCCGGATGGTAAAGCAAAGGAAGTCCAGGATGAGGATGCGAGCGGGGAGGTCGTGGGGGGACGCCCTACAATGTTCACTTGGTTCAGAGGTCAAAGACGTCTGCAGGCTCAACAGTTGGGCTATGAACAGGTCTCAGCTAGTTAAAATGAAACGAAAACAGCCATGGCTGTAGTCGTAGAATCAGTGTCTTTTACTTAATTTAATCTTGTCTCGGTTATTATGGTCTCGTTGAACGAATTCTATATAGATGAAAGTCATTTGGACCATGGATCTATACAATCTAGATGCATGTCTTATTATGATTTTTTGTTCTTGTTTTTGGAAAAAAAAGATTGATCGATAAGTGCAACCTGGCACTATGGATATATGGAGATAGACGATTGTCTTATAGATCGACGGGTCAACCGTCTGAGTATAGATAGGTAATCTAGATGAAACGAAGTGATAGGAATAGAGTGGCGTGGGGATTTGATGTAGAACAGCCAGTGTACACCCCAGGCGGAGTCTCATCAAGAGACCGGCCAACTGCCAAGTTTGTAGTCGGTATAACATCTTGACGAAGGCGGATAAAGCAATGAGGCAGAAGGAACTGAACAGGCCGAAGAAGAGCAAAGAGCCTCGCTAGGAAGATTTGTTTCGCCTCGAAATTCAGTCTCCAGTTGTTCACGCTCATCCTCGTGAAGACGAGAGAGGTAGCAAGGGAAGAGGCCATGACCGGCATGTCAGAGTGAAGGACCCAGCCTTCAAACTCAAGTAAAAGAAAAGAAAGAGGAAGTCAAAGAGAGAAAAGAAAAACCAAAAACTACGAAAAAGTGCAACCTGTACAGATTCAAACAATTCAGTTGAATGAGTAGGTCACATCAACCTGACCCTCTTCCTCGGTGGCAATTGAGGTGAACGCGCCGACAGAGAGATCGATAGAGTAGGTTGTAGTGCAGGTGGGGCACAAGTCGGCAACGGTGGCAGTCGTCTGAGCACCATTGGACGTTCGAGTGATGGTGATAGTCTTGCCGCAATACTTTTCGAAGCAAAAGGATTCACATAAGAAAAAAACTTAGCAGGGTGCACAAGAAATATCATCAAAAGGAAAAAGAAAAGAAGAAAAAAAAAAAAAACTAACGTCAGATTCCGAGCTACCGTCGTTTCCGTAAAGCGCGTAAGGAAGGGCGACCACGTGGGTTTCGTCGGAGTTGTAGTTTCCGCAGGCACCGGCATTACCTTCCTGGTAGAAGTAAGTAGCGTGACCTAGTTGACCGGACAAGGACATGAAAGACAGAGATTAGTCATGGAAGAAAACTAGTGATCATCAGTGGCTCTGGACTAACCAGAGTAGGAACTGGAAGCGGCGGCAGAGCTCGTGGCAGCAGGAGCAGCACTAGAGACAGTCGACGACGCAGCGCTGCTGGAGGTCGAGGCAGAAGTGGTCACGGCAGCAGCCTGAACGACAGCGGTGGAGGTGGCAGTAGAAGAGGCAGCGACGGTGGAAGACGCGACGGCGGCACCACACTCACCATCGTCGGCGGCGGAAGAGGAAGCAGTGGCGGCAGCGGAGGAAGACGAGCTGGAAGAAGCCACGCAGATCGAAGACAAGCTGGACACGGACTCAGTGGACAAGAGGGGGTGGCAGCACTCGTCGAAGAAAGTGGTTCCGTGCCGGGTTTTGCACTGTATGCGTTTGTATAATCACGAACAAAAAATAAATAGAAAAGAGCAGTAGATGAGTGAGTGGTCATCATTATCAAATCAGGAAAGATGGCCAGACTTACGGAGAACGAATCGTACTGCGGTAGAAAAATCAATTAACATTCACAGAAAGAAAAATGTAAACAACAGTCCAAAAGGAGGCAGGTCGACGACGCGCATATTAAGTAGATGTATGAAAGAGGAACATACCCGAGCGTGGTAAACATCGTAAGACTCCAAATATCCAGTAGCATAACCGGCAGGAGCGGAAGCTCGAGGAGCAACCTCGGC
The DNA here is from genome assembly GCA_014825565.1 of Phaffia tasmanica. Taxonomy (NCBI): domain Eukaryota; kingdom Fungi; phylum Basidiomycota; class Tremellomycetes; order Cystofilobasidiales; family Mrakiaceae; genus Phaffia; species Phaffia tasmanica. The sequence continues at coordinate 23,358 of MVAI01000017.1, read as the reverse complement.
TTGCCTCATAGGAATAGGGGCAGCCTGACCGATGGCGGCAAGAAGGATGGTGGCGATGGAAGCAAGGGCGAACATGTTGTGTTGAAGTTGGGTTGTTTGTTGAGTTGTTGAGTAGAAGGTCTTTATGGGAGAAGATCGAATGTAAATATGAACAAGATTGGTATAGAAAAATCAGAAGAGATGATACAATAAGAAGAAGAAAAAAGAAGGTCAATATAAAAAAAAACATCTTCGATTGAACTATCATCATGAACTGACTTGGTGATTGTAAATTTGCTGTAGAAGCTGTCGGTAAGTCTGTAGAAGACGGTGGGGTTGATGCGATATCGAACGAATGAACTGGGTGAATTAGCGAAAGGGATAAGGGATTGAGTGAGAGAGATCTAAGGAAAGAAAAAGAAAAAGAGGATTGTCAGTGATGGTTAGAAAGACAAAGAGACACGAACGAGAAGGTGAAGAGGTGCAGGGGGAGTGGCGGGGTTTCACGTGAGTTTGGGTTTGAGAAAGCGGTGTATACGGCCAAACCAGGTACTTCAGAACACCATCAGTACACGTTCCGAAATAGAATGCACATGTCACATACACATACTCATGAGAGCTCAGACAGCGCAGATCTACTGACAGCATAGATCAGAACGAACTGTTCATACAAAGAGAGTTGAGAAATGAATGATGACTGGGACTTTGGGCGGGAACATCCACGCTTACGTAATCTCGGGACTCTCTGTGTCCTACTCGTTTCAGTTCTACCCAGTGCGATTGCAACAGCAGCCATCACCTTCAAGTAGCAGCTATCAAGCAGCAACAGTATCACATCATGGGCAAGTACAACATATATATATATATGAATCATGGACTATGACTGAGCATAGTAGACTCTTGACTGGTCCGATCACTCATCATTCGTTCATAAAACACTTTACCATCCTTTCATTTGATCTCTCGCATACACAGCCTATTCTGGTCAGTTCGCTTCTTCCTCTTTACCTGTAATAAAATTCAGTTTACTTACGTGAACTTTTTATCAAACAGCTTCAGATAATCCGTTCGCTGATCCATCGGCAGATAACCGGTCTACAAACGAAAACCCTTTTGCTTCTACAACAGAACTACCTCAGATTCAGCCGAACTTTGCAGAGAGAGAAGCCGCGTTGAATGCTCGTGAGGCCGAACTCGCAAGAAGAGAACAAGAAATTGCTGCAAGTGGCATCCAGCCCAATAACTGGCCCAAATGTGAGTTATCATTCAACTTCTCCTTTATTCTGGTCCCCCTCTTTATTTTCAACTGATACCGTAGCTTTTGTATTGAAAAATTGATTCTCAGGGTACCCGATTATGCACCATGATATCAACGCTGTTATACCAGAACAATCACGGGCGCTTATGACACGACTCTATCAGTTGCGTTATATGTTCTCTTTGCTTTTTTATCGTCTTTTTGAAAGTGCTGGGTATACATACTCACCTTTATACGTATACCATTCTTATAGTCTTTGGCTCGCATTGATCGTGACGTTGATCGTCAATATCATCTCCTGTGTTCTCCTTCTCATTTCCGGCGCGTCGGATGGAGCAAAGGACATGATCGGCGCTGCGGTCTACGTTCCGTTCATCGGTATTCCCTCGTTGTACCTCTGGTACAGGTGAGATCTGCTTATCGTTCTACTAGAGATCTAAAAAAATCTTGTACTGATTCTTACATCGTTTAGGCCAATCTACTATGGATATGCCAAAGAACACGCGTTTTTCTTCTACTTGTGAGCTTTGGTTCATTACCATCTCTTTCTTCGTTCTCTCGGCACTTTCGACTCACCAACTGAGATTTGACGAACATTTCAGATACTACATCTTTGCTGGGTGCCACATCATGTTCTCGTTATACATGGTTGTTGGGTTAGTTACTCAATTCGAATTTCTAATTGATGTAATTTACCTTAATGCTCATCTACCGTCTCTCTTCCATACGAATAGAATCCCATCAACTGGATCTGCAGGGCTAATCAATATGATCGCCATGTTTGCTGGTCATCACTGGGCTGCTGCGGTGTAAGTTTATCATCATTCGTTCCTTTCTTCCTCCTTCTTCAGTCGTGCAACCCCTCACGCAATTCTTCATCGTTTGCTACGAATTTAGGTTATGTGTGTTTGCCTCTGTCGGATGGATCATTCAATTTTTTGGTTCACTTCTCTTTTACAGACAGGTATGCTTTTCCTCTTACTCTCTTCTGATTCGGAGAGCGGTCTTTAATCGTGAAATATTGGTCACTCTTATCACGTAGATTTGGGCACACGGAAAGGCCGCCGGACAGACGTTCGAAAAGGCCAAGGGAGAAGTCGCCTCGCAAGGTCTTTGGTATGTCCACTCTTTTCACTTGTTCTTGATTATTTATTTATTTGTATCCATATAACTGACTTTTGGTGAACAACACGGGTTTGGTCCATATTTTCACAGGGCTTACCTCTCCCACATGCGAACAGTATAATCCTTTGATGAAGCTTCCTGAGTCATTCTGGTCTTTTCATGTTTCCACAGTTCTGTTTTACTTTATACCTTTCTGTCTTGGAATCTTTCAGTCCTCTTCTCCCACATATCATGATTCTTTTTCAATGTACATTCCGTTTAACGAACCATCACAAAATATTTAAACTATTCGTTAGAAGTACAGTGGGAGAGTGACTAACCGGTCGGATAGAATGTTTCATCGCTAGTAATTATTTTCTTGAACAAACGCTTCCAGGACGATCTTTATCAATCTCTTTGTCTTCGCTACAACAAGAATAGTGATAGTAAAATTCAAGGTTAAGAAGGGTCAGGAAGGAAAGAGAAAAAAAGAATCAAGCCTCAAACAAATATGTCGTCCACTGAAGATCTTGAAGAACTATCACTCTCAGAGCTTTTCTCAAAAGCTTTACTCCTGGCGAGTGGAGTTTATGATGAACCTACGAATTTGGAATCCACTCAGGTCTGTCTCCCTCCATCTTTCTAGCCTTTGCCTCTGTCCTCTTGATCTCTTGAGTGTTTGGCTAATATTATATACAACGCGAACTGTGGACGACAAAGACTGCTCTGGAAACATCATATCGAGCAACTCAACTTTCCAAGAACCTATTGGACGCCCGAGGAGTGTTCTCCACAAACGAACAAGTCGAGGACGTCAGCACCCATGGATTAGCCTTCATGTTTGTTGGTTATGTGGCCGGTGAAGTCGGTGGTAGACTGAGAACCGAGGGACGAGGAGATAGATTGAGAAGGCTGAAGCAGGCAAAGGTTCGTTCCATTTGTTCCACAGTACTCGATCACTCCCCTTTATTCCAAGATCAGTGACAGATAATGACGGCTTTCATCTTCATGAACGATTACAGATCGACTTTCAAGGGTTCATCAATCTTCTTGACGCATACTCCATCGTGCCTCCCTCTGAACGAGAGAAACTTCGAAGGACAGGTACAAGAGATCCTACGAAGCGACGGGAAGAAAAGATTAACCAGTTTAGATGGGAAAAGCAAGTTCGATCCAGTCTTGAGGTGGGTATCCTTTCTAAATTTGTTTTCCTTTGCTTCCATCTCGGTAACAATGTAAGAGACGGACCGGAAAGCTGACGATTGATGATTCCTAGATGTTATCGGACCGAACGACTTCCTCGACCTCTTCAAACGATTTCACCTTGATCAATTCTCTACTACCTCCACCACCTTCGTCGTCATCCTCCTCATCATCATCAGCCCTCTCCCATCCAGAAGCTTCCCGAAAATACACTCTTGCCTTACTCTCACTACTCTATGCTCAAACTCTGAATTCACTTGAATCAATTGAGCAAGAAGAGGAACTTTTATCGAATGCGCCTGCAGAAATTTCTTCGATCACACCAAGCGAAGGACAGAGAGCGGATGGCAGGTCGAGGATGAGAGATGGAGAGGACGACGAGACGGCAGCGTGGAGATTAGACAGGGTCGATAGAGGTGGGCCTGATGGAAATGGCGAGTTGATGGATAAGTCTGGAAAGGTCAGTCATTCTGTCTATTTCTTTATATGCTGGCTTTGTCTTGACCAGAATCGGTCCTTAACACCGTCTATTGATATATATATATATTTTACTTCTTCAAGCCTCTGAGACCGTTTACAGTTCTACCATCGACCACATCAACAGACGAAAGGACAAGACTTCAATCAGAAGTGTTTAGGGCAAGCCATAGGCTACCAACGATGTCGATCGACGAATATCTGAAGAACGAGTTTGACACTGGCAGAGTTATCACCGGTGGAGGGTTGGTTCTCCTCTTTTCTTCTTCCTTTTTCTTCTTTGTGTTTAATGCGTTTTGAATTGCCAGTGTCCTGAATCATCGTCTCTATCTCCTCTGTTTGATACTACAACAGAAAAGCATCAGAAGAAGCTCCAACGAGCAACGAGATCCTTCAATTGGCTTCCGAACAAGACGGTCTTCTCTCTGCTTTAGAAGCCGATGAGCAGAAACGGTTGAAGGATGAAAACTGGGCGGTTTACACCGAGGAAAACGCAAAAGGGGCGGGAAACACTATGAATCGGTAGGGGTTTTCTTCTTCTTCTTCTCCTTCTTCTTCTCTTCTTTGGGAACGTGTCTAAAAAAATGCTGACCACCCGATGATCATCTTTGTTCTTCCACACAGAGGCTAAAGCTACGCACAAAATGATCGATCTCAAATGCTGTTACAGACCCTCGTTCGTTAATCACAACTAGACACACCAAACAGTTGATGACAAGGACAAGGTGGCACAAACAGATAGAGACGATCATGACATGAGGTGGAGAAAATTCCTTATAGATGAAGAGAAAGGAAGTCATGAATAAACTTATGATGTTTGATTGATGATATACAACCAAAGAACAGAGATAAATGATAGACTGCAAAAAGCGCAAAAGTAATGAATTGATAGAGACAGAGCGCGAAAAGAACAAACCGAAACAAAACTAGTCCAGGGAAAGAGGAGTGATATATTTAAACGAATGGAGATTACCTAACTCTGGTAACTCATACTAGTTGCCAAGCAGAGTCGTAAAAGACAAAATTCTCCTTGATGAACGGTTGGAAGGGATAACTAGGTGGACACCTTGATGCAGAAGCTTACACATCAAGGAACTCGGAGAGAGCGAACGTTCGGTGTTCTTTGAAGTACTGTCGATACATCACACCCAGACGATCGTTGGTTTGTTTTCAGAATCAGTGGGCTCAGAGGCATAAGTACGGGCAGAACTTGAACACTGAATGTAATCAGATCTTTACAAAAGCGAGATACCAAACTTACGCTTGCCAACGTTTCCCACTCTGCACCATCTTCTTTCGTCCACGGAGGGACCGGATCAACGTTCTGTTCTGAAAGTTGGTCCCATACAACTGATGTTTGTCGAACGAGACTTTCCAAAACTGACGGAGCTGCTTGGCCGGTATGGGCTAAACGAAGATGGGCAATGTAAGAAATTGGATTATTGGGCACTGTCCCATTTGTAAAAAGGTAAGAGAGGAGAAAGACTTACCCAAGATGGCTGAGTTGATTTGATCGGCCAAAGCCTCTCTCCGTTCTCGTTCTAGATACTTTTTCGTCGGTGCCGTCTCCGGAGGGACGTACGCAAATAAACTGGTGACTCCATGAAGTTCTTTTCTGTACCAATCCCTATCACGTTCCTCCTGGAGTGATTCTACATGACTGTACAAATCTCTCGCTTTGTTGATTGCCAAGTTGAGCGAGGTCGACAATGCTGACGAGTTGGACTGAGCCGAGCTTGTGGGCGATGGATTAGGTGACTCTACGGGAGTCACTGAGGCTTTCGAATTGAGAGGGTAAGGCAGAGGTACTGTTCGGATGAGCTCGATGAATGTCTGTATTTGTAGGTTCAAGTAGACATGTGGTGGATAGAGCGAGGATGCCAATACTGGCTTGAACGTGGATGTCGAGGTCGAGGTCGCAGCAGCACTCAAACTGGGACCGGAAGGTTTCGATTTCTTTCGGGAAGGCGTCGAAGGAGTTGTATCAGGTTGAAAGTGGGTTGGACCAACAGATTGTGTATGCAGGTTGGTTTGAGTGGTCGAGTCAAAGAACAGAGGAAAGTGCTTCCGGATCAAGTCGAGCGCCAAGAAAGTCTCCCCTTTGAGGATAGCGATCTTGATGTCTACGTTTGTGGAACGGTGAAGGATGACGAAAGCGCAAACATGTTCGATACAGTACCTTGTAATAAGGGGCAATGTTTCTTGTGAAATAACTCACCTTTCCGATACTCAATTTGTTTGAATTGAATTTCTGAAAGCCCTCCCGAGGACGTTTGGTCCTCCTTGGAGTCACCCGGTAGTATACCGTGCCCTGGATTTGACGGCCGTTCTATCGGCTGCAAAGACGTTATCGAAGATCTCTCCTCGACAGCCATCATGGCTTCGTCCCCATCTGGGTCCGGGTTGACCTCTCCTGCTGACTCCTGAGTGAAACTCTGAGAGGGTGGATCGACCATGAACTGGACTGATTCGCCATTCGGATCGGTTACGACCGTCGAGTCGGCTGAACGTGTATCTCGACTTGAGCTGAGACCCAATTGGGAGGACGACGAAGATTGTTCTTTCAAGGCTGATGACCGGGGCTGAGAAAGAGCTCTTGCGGTAGCCAAATAAGTATGATGAGAGAGATACTCCAAGACGATTTGTTTCTATTTACAAAGAGAGAACATATATACCAAGGGAAAAGAGAAAAACAAGAACGGAGATTCGATAAGCAAGGTTAACTAAGAAGACTTCATTATCACATGAACACTCACCACATGAGATGGATCGGGCTCATGTTTGATATTAGAGACCTTCAAGGCCGATGATTTCTGGTTCATCTACTTAGAAATATGACAGAAAATAGACAAGATCAATGGGAACGATGAGGATAGATGAAGAATGAGGCCGTGGTGGATGGAAAGGTGATGGGAATTAGAGATGCTATTTAGAAGGTACTGACCAAGAAGGGTATGATAGCGAAATGCACGGTAATAATTCGACCGCGGTTTGCATGGTAAGAGTCATAAGAGTTCATCATAAACAACATACTCTTCTGTAAAGGCTTGATTCGAAGTTGTATGATGGAGAATGAGAGTTCTTGAAAGGGAAGTTTGAACAGGATGAGAACATATACTATCATGAACCTGATCCGAACAAGTAAAAGGTGCTCACAATGCTATAGTTGAAGCGCAAGTAGTTCATTTGGTAGCTCAGGACAATAGACAAGTCCATCAATATGGAACTTGCTCTAGGTATAACCATCATCATCATCATCATCATTCTTCTTTAGATCGATAAAAAAGAAGAAAAGAAAACTCGAGAACGAATCGTCAGAGTACTCTAAAAGAACCACAGACTTCATATTTTATCCTAAACGTTCCTCGTTGCGCTCACCACCAAGCAACACGCGAACGCTCTAGGTGGGTGTATACATGGATGATATGATCCCAAAGGGCGCTGGCTGACTAAGCAGATGGAATCCGTCCTTTCACCAAGCCTCCACCTACGACTTCTTGAGCTTCTTCTTTCTAACCGTTTGCTCGCTGCTGCTAATCAAACAACAACCGTTTGTCGATTTCTTACTTCTTTTCTTTCTTTCAAAGAGTATCCTTTGATCATTTTAATCAGGTCTGGGCCTAACTGAGTGCATGTTTTATCGTTGACCATTCAAGTTTTCATAGAAACATACACACTCTGACGATAGACCCAAGTAGAGATACCCCCTTCTTTCGCCCTTCATCCCTCAATTGCCCCTCTTGATACTCCTTCTTTCTGAATGTCAAGACGAACAACGTCTCGTTCAGTCTCTATATCATCAACAAAGTCCATCAATCGATCGACTCGATCTCATCCGACGTCTTCTAATACTATAGCCGGAACTTCACTTCCCAGACGGCCACTCAAACGTCCGAAACGGACCGTTCGTCCGTCGTCATCATCGTCATCGGCGTCATCATCATCGTCTTTTCACACACCTGACCCAAGCCTTTCACAAACAGACTCTGACCAAGAGTCAAACTCAGAGTCGGAAGAAGATCCAGACGCAACTCTGCATGCTTCCGACATTGAACTCACTCGGCCCGACTCGGCTTCTGTTTCATTGTCTGCCTCGGTAGATGTCTCGACAAGACCACTCCGGAGAGCTGCCAGCCAAATTTATCCGAGACCGACGTTCAACTCGGCAACATCTCGGTCGATAGGTAGGAAACGAAAACGAGCCGGATCAGAGGGAGAGTTCACAAGAGTCGCATTCACTAAGAACGACCCGGAACTTGCTTCTCGTACAATCAACGGACGAGGAAGCAGGAACTCATGTATCGGCTCGAACGGGCTCGTCGGCTCAGCTGTCAAGACGAAACCTCGGTTGAAAGGTGTCGATCGAGATGTGTTTGGCACGAATAAACCGACAGGGAAGGGCAGAAGGAGTACAAGTGTGAATACGGCTATGGACACGAGGTCTGGTGGAAGTGATATGTCCGTCAGGTCAGAAAGTGGTTCGAATGGAGTTGGTGGAACGGACGCTGAGTCGACGACCAAAACAGAATACGACCTGATTGATCCTTGTGAGTTGTTGTTTTTTGTTTTTCTTTTCTTTTCTTTTTTTTTTTTCTCTCTGTATTTGGTTATTTTAATCCCAGTTACTATCTGCTGATAACATGTTTTGTATGCCATTAAACCCATAAATGAAAACCCACCAGCCGACGACCATCTGATCTATCAAGCGTCTCGAGCCCAACTTCAACGGACTCGTAAGGATGTGCTAATTCGACTTCTAAAAGTCGCCGGACTATGGGACGAATTATCTGACGAGGCCGACCGGACAAAGACTAGCCTTGTTGATCTGCTCTTAGATGCGCGCGAGCCTGCTGGCCCTACAACTCGAAGTCGAAGTCGGACATCATCTGCAGCCTCAGTCAATTTGTCTTCGGCCTCTTCCAGTTCATCAAGGAGGTCTTCGTTATTGAGCGACGACGAGTATTCGTCAGATGCAGATCCAACACCTAGAAGACCCACAAAAAATAAACCGGCGGGTGCTGTTGGACGAGCCAAGAGATCTACAGGTTCGGTCTCTTCCGACCATTCACACGAACAGGACGAACTTGACGAGGCATCCAAAGGAGATTCAGATGAGGAGAGAGGAGAAACAGACAGTAAGAGCAAAACTGAGAAATCAAGGAACGTAAGGAACCGAAGTGTCAGCTTAGGAATGGAAACAGGTAGTCAAGAATCTGCAGCAGATCAGAGATCTAATAGACGAAGACATTCCGAGAGGAATACGTTGCAGTCAACTAGCGCATCCCCTGTTCAAACGCGGGCTAGGGGAATCGCTCATCCAAGCACAACGCCCAAACAAACCACAAATCGGCGGACTCGAAAAACGAGTGCTTCTTCAAACCCGTCGGTTCGTTCTGGTCAACCCTCTCCTCCTAAAACTATCACAGACGGAATGCATCTTTCTAAGATTGAATCGAAAAGAAGCAGAAAAGGTAAAAATAGGGAAGATTCAGCTCGGGCTTTACCTTCAAAGTCGCCTTCGTCATCTCATTCTTCTTCATCAGTTTCGTCTGTTCGCTCCACTCTGTCGTCCAAGTCATCCTCATCTTTATCCTCTGCTTCGGTGGCTTTGTCAGAGAGAGAACACGCAGACCGACCAAAAGCTGCCAGACGGCAGACCCGATCAAATCCAACATCGGCTTCTACCGAACCAACGGAGCTAAAGAAAACATCATCATCAATATCAGTACAGAAAAATTCAAAATCGAGAGGAGGAAGACGGAAGGATGGGCAGAGGAGAGGAGGGCAGATCCCGACGCCACCTAGTGATGCAGATGTCGAGTCGTTTTCGGAGGGTGATACCGAGGAAGAAGATGTTGAGCCAGCGGAGGAGAACGAAGATGAGGAAGATAGGGAGGAAAGTGGTGGGGATCAAGACGCCTTGGAGACTGACAGCAACGCCATTCAATCAGACGAGGAAGAAGACACAAAGTCGGTGGAGGAGGAGGAGGAGGAGGAGGAGGATGATGATGAAAACTCTTTTGAAGGAACAGCTCGAAACCGCGTGACACGGCGGAGTGGACTCCGGAAGATCTCTGTGCCAACGATCATCGAGTTGACAGAGGATGAAGAAGAAGATGAGGATGATGAGGATATGCAGAGTGTAGAAGAGCTGAAGGAGAATGAGGATGATGAAAACGAGGAGGGAGTGGAAGGAGATGACGGAGAATATATCCCTGAGGGTGAAGGATTACAGGTCGGTAGCATGGATGATGGCGAGACAGAAGTCAATATGGATGGAGACGATGGTTTGTTCATTATCTGACCTTGAAACGCCTTCTCATCTCTCAACACGCTAATCATCATAAGTTTTCTTCTCGTTGAAATTCTCAGAGATCGATCTCAGTAACTTCACGCATGCGACCCTCTTACGGCTCCGTCGTGATGCTCTCGTCAGACTGTGTTCCTCAAGAGATATTGAAGTGGTTGGGACAAAGCCACAGCTGGCTCAGGCCCTACTCGACTGGCGTGATAATGGAGCCGGAGACGGTATTGACGACTCATCCTCTATCTCCTCCGCCTCTACCGCCCGACCTAACTCAATGAGTCCTCCCAAGACACGTCGGCCACGACGACTCCATGACAAGGATCAAATCTTCCAGACGAATGCCAAGGTGACCCCAACATTATATCAGCCCGACCATGTTCATCATGAGCAGAAACATCCGTCGGTAACTCCGCCGCCTTCTGGACATGCTCATCAGGGTGGAAATGGGACGGAGGAGCTAAACTTGGATTTAGAAAGTTTAGGGTTGGAAGACAAAGAAATCCCATGTGAGCAGCTGGTTAAGATGGAGAAGGTTGGAAGTGGAGGATTCAAAGAGTGAGTTCTTAGTTAATTTATCCTTTAACGAAGACGAAAGCACTTTACATAGCTGACTTCCAATGCCTTCGTCGATCATGGTCAATAGTGTCTATGTAGGCAAGCTTCGAAACCGAATAAAGGTTGCTATAGCCGAGTTCCGTGGCCAACTCAGCGAAAGTTCGTAGATCTCAAAATTATATTGCAGCTGTGTTCAGAGATTTACCCTTTCATCGCTCCGTCTTTAGTGGATATCAAGGAGCTCAAACTTCTAGCCGATTTCAACCACTCGAACGTCGTCAAATTCGTAAGTCGGACTATTAGACATGTACTTCAACTTTCAAATGCGCATATAGGTTGAAACATGTATTGTCTGGATTATAATTATGTAGCTTGGGGTCTCGATTCCTGAGGATCGTAAGACTCCGATCATGATGATTAGCGAACTTTGTGAGAACGGGGATTTATTCGACTACATCAGGAACGTTCCGGCGCCAAGCAAGAAAGTTGTGGTACGTTGACTTCACTTATTTAGCTCTCTTTCTTCTTGATGATTCATTTATGTATTGTGTTTCACAGATAAAACTCATGCTTGATATCTCTCGAGGCTTGAACTACCTCCATACGCGGAAGCCAGCTGTGATCCATCGAGATGTATGTATGACATGCCATTATCTCGTTTGACCCGGCCATGCTAATGATCATCGCTCTGATTTTCCGTTCTTCGTGAAAGTGTAAATCTTCCAACATTCTCATTACCTCCAAAGTCGTCGCCAAAGTGGGAGACTTTGGTTTGGCAAGAGTAAAACATTCGACAAGGTCAATGATCAGATCCCTAGGTACGTTCTCTCTCTTTTGTCAGCGGGTCTCTTCCCAGTAAGAACTGTATGAAAGTCACCGTGGAAATGAAGTAGAAGCAAGAAATATCTCTGTCTTGAACCTCTCAATTGAGATATGAGCTCTGTTGATCCGGCTTACTCTGCCTTCTTGCCCAAATTGATACCTTCATTGGTTTCTCCTTATTCGAACGAATCGTGAAGCTAACGATATTTTCTCCCTTTTCTTTTCATAAACAATCACAGTGGGAACAGTCTGCTATCAACCTCCGGAGATGTGGACGGCTCATCCAAAGTATGACTCGAAAGTTGACGTCTACAGTTGTGCTATGGTGTTTTGGGAAATGCTGCAGTGGCATAAGCCTGAGAAAAAGTATCCCTGGGAGGTAAGTAACCTGAACCCGAAATCTAATGAAGGAGTAACAAAGTATATAGTTTGACCCTTGTTCTTTCTTGAAACTTTTTACAGGGCATGAATGAACATGCTATATATGACACCGTGGGTTCCAAGAAACTAAGGTATGATCGCTTTTTTTTTCTTTGGTCGACGTTAGTGCTAGAGTGAAGATTTGATCTAAACAACGTACACCCTGAACATGTTATACAGACCCTCGACTCACAAAGTCTCAGGCCATTGGGGGATCGATATTGTCGAGCTGATGGAACAGATGTGGGTTCAAGATCCAAAACAACGACCTAACATGGCGGAGGTTGTAGAACGTTTGGAGGTCATCTTGAAAACTGCTTGAGTTTTCCGTTTCCATTTGAATTTTTCCATTCTCCTTTATCCTGCTTTTTGTTTTCGTTTTCCTTCTTTTTTTTTCGTTATTAATCATCTGTAGCCTGTCGGATATCAACCATCTGCCTCTCAGACTCACAAAATCTGTTTTTGTCCCCGGAACATAAAAGGAGATCGCTCAATGTACTATAATTGTTTCTTATCCCACGCCGTACACCTTATTTCATCATTCAACGTCAACCAAACAACAAACACATGTCAGATGCTTTCGATTCTCCTCTGTATTTAATTCTATCGTCTTTCAGTTTCATATCATTTTCTCGTCTCATGTCGCTCCTCTTCGATTAGACACTTCCCTCTTATCGATTGAATTCCACTCAACTACGTATTTTCCATCTCAATCACAAACCCGATTCCAATTGGCATTCATTTTCTGTCTTTTCTGTTCTCTTCTGTTCGTTTCTTTTCCACACCTTTTTTTACTAAGCGTTGTATCCTGATCCGATGCATGGCTTGACATGTCATATGCTCGTTTTCCTCTTGGGATTCTCTCGTTCATTCATATTTTTACCAACCCCACATTCACTGTCACTGCTGTTGTCGTTGTCGTTGTCGTTTTTCATTTTCTTGAGAGCAAAAAAGTTTAGGGTCGATCTGATTGTATACAGATCAAGAGATATCAGATGAAGAAGTTCATGCGAGGGGTCGTATCGAACGTTTCATGATCAGATAGAGGAAACACTCCTGGGTTCCTTTGCCTTCTTCAGCGATCAGGTCGACGGGAAGGCTTGTTTCGATACGTGTTGATAGAACGGAAAGAATTAGACGGAGTTGAGCGATTTCAACGTGTTTTCTTTTATTTTCCTTTTCTCTTGCATTGTTTTTAAAACGAAAAGGAGCTACAATCAAGGAGATAGAGCAACGACAACCGACCGAAAGGAGGAAAAGTTCATAGATTTTTTTTATTTTTCTTCTTTCTCCTACTTAGTCCTGCTTCTTGAGCAGCATTGCCCTGAAATCATTCTGCCCTTTCGGTTTCACCTGGTTTTCTGTCATCGGTACATCCCCTCCTGAAGAGCTCTCAGTCGGCTGTTGGGTAGATGCGGTTGTAGCTGATACAAAAGCCGGTGCCGGTGGTTTCCTTCCTATTCCACCACCCTGTCCGAACGCAGGTCTCGGTCTCGCTCTAGAAGCTCTCGGTCTCGGGGGAGGCCTGAACATCGGTTCACTCGGAACAGCCGGTGTAGCCTCGTCAGAGACACCGGGCTCTTGACCAGCTGATCCGGGGGGAGGAGCAGTTGTAAACTTCTGAGTTCCAGGGATAACCGGGAGAGTCATACCGTTGAACATGAAGGATCCATTCTGAGAGCTGATGAACGATTCGACTTCCTTTATATGTGCGTAAAAATGTACGTATGCAAGAACGTCCAGTTCTACTTGTCAGCTTGACAGACACCCACACACACACACACACACACACACACACACACACACACACAAAACGTCGACATGAAAGAAAGGAATGAAGAGAAAGAGATGGTACAGACCTCCGCGCTTGAGAACTCTACTATGGCTTCACCGTTCTTGGCATTGACGGAGACTTTCTGAAGTTTTACTACTTTTTCCAGTGCCTGTTGCAGAAGCCCTTCTTGAACGCCGTCGGGTAAGTTTCCGACCCTAGCACAATGCTCAATCACAATTCTGTCGACGCGTTTCAGATCGAATCAGAATACAGTCATGTGACTGAAGGAAGAAGAGCAACAACGGGACAGACTGTTTTTGGTTTCGTCGAGAATCAGGTATCGTCACCGCCATTCGACGTTTCTTGAATTCGTAGTTGTTCATTGAAAGCGCCTGCTGAGCGGAATTCTATTGCACCTCACATCAAAGACCCGAAAACGATAAATTCTTGAGCAATCTCCACCATGAACGATAGGAGAGAAGCACGAAAAGACGAACCTCTTGTTCAAAATGAATGAAACAATATCCTCTGATGTAGCCATCTTCCTCTGAGGTCGATTGAATATCCTTGATAGGACCAAACTATATACCACGCACCAGGGCCAAGATTAGAAGGGAGGTCTTGAAGGATCAGCACCTCTTTTATGATAATTTGGAGAAGATACAGATGAAGTTCACCTTGTTGAATAACTTTTCCAAGTCGTCCTTCTTGACGAACTTTGACAGATGAGATATCACGATCTGTCTCTCGTTCGCTTTAGCATCCGTTCGAACACGTTTCACGCTCGGATTCGAAATCGCTACGAGCAACACTCTACCCGGCTCGAGTTCTCTCTTGTTGAGCTCCAACGCGTTCTGAGCAGATACCTTTGAAATTTACCGTGCACATGACCATATTGTCAGATGAAAGCGGTCAAGTTGATATCTATAGATTGACTCATATGAGAAGAAGGAGGATCTAACTTACGGGAGACGAAAACTGAAGATAAACAAACCGACGGCTTTCTTTAAACTTCTTCGCAGGCCACCGAGTGTCGAGAATGGTTCCGTACTGATGAGGATTCATTTGTGGGATAGTACCAATTCACGTCAGTAGAGCTTTACAACAGACCACCGATACTATAACACGGAACGTACAGGCTCAAATAGGGCTCTTATCGAACCATCATCCATGGCTTCAGGGAAATTTGTGATATACAGCGTCGATCCCTCAGCCACGCTGACGTCCACCTCGGTGTCTCTAATCTTCTTCTTATCTCGCGTCAGAGCAGCCGGGACACTTTCCTGATGGATTCGATTTCAAAAACAAAAACAAAAATCCAAAAAGGAAAAGTGAGTCTAAGTGTGTAATCGTGTCTCAAGAAAAAAACGTACTCTAGTCATGAACTCCACCGTTCCGAAAGTGGCTCCTGCCAAAAGCTTGATTTCTCGAATCTCCCCGCACTGTATTCACCGGAGATACACACCCGAGTTACGGCACGATGAAAATCATTGAATTTAGTTATTGAAAGGAAGAAAACAAGCCAATTAGCTCTGAACAAGAAGTGAGAAGATGTAAACGAACCTCCTTGAACAGTGATTTGAGATCGTCCTCTGTCGCTTCAGGCGTTAATTTTGAGACGAAAACTGTGGAGTTCTCTCGATCTCTGATTCATGAGGAAATTCGCCCCGCAGAGAACGTGATTTGACCATTAGATGATTTGTTCGAAACAGGCGTTTCGAAATATTTGATTGAAAAAAACACGTATGACGTACCGGACAAGCGGGACAGCCTCCGTCTGCTGCTCAGCTCTCGCCTTTTTCACGCTTTCACTCTGATCCTCGATCTGGTTGTCGACTGAATCGTCGGCTTTCCGCTTTTTTGACGCATCTCCTTCCGCTCCCGAGGTATCCATTGGCAGACCCGCAGCCTCGATGACTCCTTCAACAGGCACAGGCACAGGGATGGAGGTGGTAGCAGGGTCGACGTCCATCGATCCTGCCGATGGCGCTGCGACAATAGATTCTGTACTTCCTGCTGGAAGATTAGAGTATGCAGCATACGGATTTGCAGACGCGTTTTTGGTGGCAGCGATTGCTTCCTGTTGATAAAAAAGTTAATTCAATCATCAGGTGAGTGACTCAATATGCTATAGAGGAAACCATACAGAAAGCGAAAGATGAACGAAGAAGATCTTGAAAGACAAACCTTATGTCGTTTAGTGGCTACTCCTTGAGCCGCTTTTGAGACACCCTTGAGTGCCTCATCATAATCTTCTAGTGTGCCATAGAACTGTTCGAACTCAGTGTATGCCTCGAAAACCGCTTCGGGCCAGTCCAAATTGTTTGCCTTCCCAAGCGATGCTTTAAAGACATCTCGGGCTTTAGGGAGCGCGCCTCGACGACTGAAAAATGGTCCAGCAAACCGGTCATTTTGATTTTAAAAAATATATAGAATCTGTCAGCATGTTTGATCGAGAGAACTTCTCCGAAAAAGACAACAAGGGACTTGCATCTCGAAAGCAGCCCAACCGGTCCAAACGAGGTATGACCTGGAATGTGATTTGGCAAGACCTTGCCAGATCGTAGATGCCTGGTCCAATTGTTGTGTTCGCTCAAACTTGTTTCCGGTAGCGTTTACATAAAGAATCGTTTTATTGAATGAGACAGGATCCAAAATCAAAGGAAGGATTCTGCGAAAAGAAAAGAAGCTCACCCAGCTGATGAGGTATTTCTCCAGCTTGAAAGCCGGATCGCCTCTTTTGATGCCTGTTTGACGCATTGAAAATCATCAGACGCAAGCACGGGCTGACGAATAATCACGCACAAAGGAGATAGCAGGAACGAACCTGCATTGACAATCGAGATGGCCTCTAGCAACAAGTCGACAAACTCATCATTCGTTACTGTGTATGACATGGTTGAGAAGGCAAAACCGGAGAAAGATCGAAACTAGTTTGATAAGCTGTTCAGGACATCATATATTACCAACTGTAGAAGGATTTCTTTCTTACCTTCAGACAACTCCAACCGACGGCGCTCATAGCTCACTCGAGCAGTCATCGTTTTGACAGCATCCTCTGGACCTCGAGTCAACAACAAACCTGAGTTCAGAGATGTTCGGTAGATTCCTGTATACACATCGATTTAATTTAAAAATAAAAAATAAAAAATAAAAAATAAAAGCAATTAGAGATCGTACGGGGACATATAAACTGCATCCGGTGCAGACGAACCATCGATCTCTTCAACGGGTTTTTGATAATCCTCCTAAATATCGTAGTTCCAGGAAGGTAGTCTGTTCAGTATGTGGTTCGTCATAGAATGATAAATCGACAATTCCTTACCAAAACTCTCATGTAGAGAGCCCATATCTCCCCAGAGACGGGAACACTTCTGACAGCCTTGAAAATTGTAGAAAGCAGGACTTGTTCGATCTTCAAATTTGAAGCCTGTTTTCTCCACACACACATACACACACACACAGAGTTTATTGATTTCAGTTTTGAGTTCATCGTGACAGAGGCCATCGACTTTGGTGTGTTATATGTAGTGAGGCTGAACAAAGGAATATAATGGCACGTACCAGGAATGACATCAAGCTAATCCAGAATGGTTCGGCCTGGTGAGGAGCATCTGTCCGAGCGGCAGCGTCTGCAATCGCTCGGGCGTAGAGACTTTGGACAAGGAACGTGTCTGGCTTTTTTGGTTTGAGTTCCCAGGCAATGTAGGCCGGGAAAAGAGATGGTGGGTGGGCGCCAGGTGCGGCCTACAAGGGAAAAGAAAAAGAAAAAGAAGAAGAAAAAGAAAAAAAGAGAAAGAGGCGCGCGTAGAGTTGAAATTATAGTCAGAACGTGATAAAACAAAGAAAGAAGAAGGTGTATTCGCTCACCAACTGATCCTCCCAGCTCTCCCTTTTTGCCCATTTGCCGGCCCCTTCAGTCTTTGACTTTGTGGCGGCGACCAGCCTGGACTCGTAATTCTCGTTGTCGTAAGCAGACACGAACGAGTTGTAGGCGGCGAACGTATCGTCGATGGCTGGATGCGTAGAGGTTCATTGTTTGTATGCGCGAGAAGTACAGAGGGAAAGGACGACACTTACTAGCATGAGGGGACTTGAGACGATCCAAAAACATCCTGTGGAGTACAGGAAGACGAGTCTCTCTGGTGGTGGAAGAGGGATGACAAAAAGGTAAATCGTGGATTTGGATGTTTGGTATGAACGAAGAAAAGGAAAACTTACTTCTCTTGAGACTTGTTCAATCAGGCCGAATACACCACGTTAGTCACATTGGTTTCTCAAGAAATCATTCGCGCTATAGATGGCATCCTCACCTCGAGTCCTTCGAGCAAAGACAGCTGCCAGTCTTTCATTATGTTCCAGACGAGGTGGCTCTGTGGGTTGAAACGCGCAGAATAGTTGAAGGATTAGCAAGTATGGACGTATGACCTATAGTAAGAATGAAAGAAGAGGATCAACCTGGGCTATATGAGCCCTGCCAGCGGCGGTAGTTTCTAAAAGAATCTCTCGAACGGCATCTTCCGTCAAGAGAGCGATGATGGCGTCGTCAAGGACGACATCAGGGTCGTTGGCCTGTTCTCGAATGCGATACCAGGTTCGAGTGACAAAGTCTGCTCGAGCAACAAGAAGCGGGATGGAGAGATAGTCGGCGATTGATTGTTCGTGTAAGTCGAGCATAGTTTTGATCCCTTCTGCAGTTGTTAGGTCGGACTTTGCCTCAAACTCCTGTAGTAAAGGGAGCCAAACGTCTAGATTGAGAAAGGACAAAGTATTAAAGAAGATATCAAGTACGTTAGATTTTCATCGCATCGAAAGAATATTTGGTAAAGCAAGGCAGATATTTGAACTAACCATCTCCACAAGCAACGCTCTGTACCATCAACAGTCTAGCTTGGTCGAGCTGATCATCCAGTTCGGCAAGGGTGGCTGCTTCGATGTGTTGTCGGTGTAGGTCGATATTGAACTCTGCTCCTGGTACGCCAAGTCGTTCAATAATCCCGGGGAGAGACTCGAGGGCATTGAGAATGAGGTTATCCTGATCTGTAGTCGACTCTTCCTCCATGATGTATTAGCAAAGAGGAGAAAGGGATGTATAAAAGATGGCCAAGAGAGAGAGAGAGAAAGGGATTGAAAAGAAGGAAGAAATCGGAAAGCGTTCGATGGTACGACTGTTCCTGAAAAGATGGGAACCCAGGGCGAATACGTTTGTGCCTGTGCCTGTGCCTGTGGGTGAGCGTGTATGTTTGTAGAGGTACAAGGATGAGGGACGATGATACAGATATTAGGGTTATATAGTCACGTGAGAATTTCTCTACTCCACGTGTTGCTTGTAACCAAGTAACATGCTCCACTCGGCTAAGCAGATGGAAATCCAATGTTTGCTAGCCGGACTGCGCGGGCGGAATGGGCCACCGCTGCCGCCGCTGCTTTTGGGTGATAATTAAACCGTTCTCGATCGGTCGATTACATCACATTTCTCTTTCCTCCGGAATGTCACATCTGTATTTCCTTTGTGTGAGAGTGTGAGAGTACGGGGCGATTGTGTGAAAAGAGAAGCAGGGTGGTCCGTGCGGATCCGATCGGAAGAGGTCCGTGCGAAAAGACTAACCGGCTGAACGACAAGCCCAGCCAGGCTAAACTTTCAAAGTTCACCTACTGACAAAATGTGTATGTGCAATTGTGATTGAAAATCAAAGTGATGAGCTTGCTGGCTAACCGATCGGTTCAACTGGGTGATTGCATCTCGGAGTTTGTGCCTGGTTGTGTTCCTGACCGTGCCTCTTTTTTTTTTTTTCTATCTCAAATTCTTTTCTTTTCTTTTCTTTTCTTTTCTTTCTTGCAAATCCTCTGCATTTTCACCTCTCATGTCGTCCTGTTACGCACCCTTCACTTGTTCTGTCTACTGCGTCCCCGCGGAGAGAAAGGAATAAAGAAGCTTTCTTCTATTGAATTTTTTTTATCGTTCCGGCACCTTTTCGTTTTTACTTTCCATCTAACGCACGGCTCTCCTGTTCCTGGTTCCTGTCCCTGACCCTGTTCCCGACCCTGACCCCCCCTGCCCTGGTTCCTTCTTTTGTTCCTGAGCGAAAGCCCTAGACAATCGTCTGTGTTGATCCTAACGAGCTATTGAGTTAGCTAGCGAGCAAGCGTGTGTGTGTGTGTGTGCGTACGTGCGTGTTTGAGTAAGTGTTTGTCTCTCTCTCCCTCCCTTCTTCCCTTCCTCTCTCTGTCCGTGCCCTGGGTGCGCGTGTGGATGTGTGTATCTCTCCCTCTCTCTCTTTACTCCATAACTTCCACCTTGTGTCTTCATTCCGTCTCTTCCTCCGTCTTGTCTTGCTTGTTCTTATCGGCGATACCTTGATCACCTTGCCTTGTTCTACTCCATCGCTCCTTTCTTCGCTTGGTCAACTCTGATCTTTCTTTTCTCTCAATTTTTCTCTCTCTCCTGCGTTCACTCTCCACACTATCTGGATATACTCTTCTCTTCTCGCTCCAACAACATATTCTTCACCCACTTGTCTTCATAAACACCCAAACACACCCAAACCCACACACACTCACAAACACTCACGAACACAACAGAGATGCCTTTCTCCGTTGCGATACCTGAATCGCTGTCTGGACAGCCGTGCCATCAAGCTTACTCAAACCCCTCAAGAAAACGATCCTCTGTTGTGCTCTCTCCTTCGTCATCGGCAGTACGACAAGGCTTGGCGTCCTGTTCTCATGATTCATCATCTCCCTCTTCTTCTCTTCCTTCCGTTACGCCTTGCCCACCGACCTGCTCGATAAAGACTACCAACAATGATCCTGTTGGTCTAGGCATTCCGAGGCCCGCTCGGACCCTCCCTACAAAGGTCCAGACCGGTGCCTCGACTGCACCGATCGATGTCCAGCGGAAGTTCGGTGGAAACAAGAGATCAAGTCTGGCGAAACCCTTGGCTATGTCCGCAATCCCATCAGCGGTACGGGCGGCGTCAGCCAAAGTCGTCGAGCCAGCCGGTTCTTCCAAAGCCAACAGAATTCTGTTTGAGGATGAATACGCGGCAGAAGCGATAACGTATATGGCCGAGTTGGAGGTATGTTGAGTTTACTGTTTGATATCTTTGTGATTTTCACCTTTCTTTGTTTATGAAATGCATCGGATTTGACAAATTTCCTCGTCTTTTGTCTCATCACTCTCACTCTTCCTCCAAATCAACAGAGGTTGACATTACCAAAGATAGAGATCATGAATCAACAACCGGAACTTGCTTGGTGAGTCCTTTGCCATTATCGCGTTCAGGTCGTCATTTCGATACTCATTCCACCTCTTTCTTCTACCTTAGGTACATGCGCCCCTTTCTGGTAGAGTTCCTGGTAGAAATCCATCAACAATTCCGGCTCCGTCCAGAAGTCCTCTACCTCACCATAAACATCATCGATCGTTATGTTTCCAAGCGGATCGTCTTTAAGAAACATTATCAGCTAGTCGGGTGCTCCAGCTTATGGTTTGTGGTTTTTCTCTGATTCATCGAATCATCTAATTCTCTCGTCAAGACGCTCGCGACAGGAGCTGATTTTATCCATACCATCATCCGTTACAAAAACGTCAACGTAGGATCGCTGCCAAATACGAGGTAATTAGCGAACATCCGATCATCAGACGTTGACTACTTTTCTGATCATTCCTCTCTATCTTTGCCGTTTGATACAGGACTCCAAGGACAAAATCCCGTCTTTAGATACTCTTCGAACGATGTGTTGCGAGTGAGCATTATCTTGTATCCTCTCGTTTCATATTCTCAATAATTCACCTAACACTTTGCCAATCTGTCTATCATCAGTGCCTATGATGAGTCTGCATTCCTTCAGATGGAGCGCCACGTCCTGAGCACTATCGGCTGGACCATCGGTCACCCTAGTGCGGAAAGCTGGTTGCGATATCAGTGCATGGGTGTAAGCAACCGTGTTTTTATTTTTATTTTTATTTAAATCTCAGTCCTTCCCGGCGTAGTCTCACTCACAGCAAAATTCATGGTATCACTCGAATCAGACTACGCTTGAAGATGCCGAAACCCAGCAT
This sequence comes from Phaffia tasmanica, assembly GCA_014825565.1. Lineage (NCBI taxonomy): Eukaryota > Fungi > Basidiomycota > Tremellomycetes > Cystofilobasidiales > Mrakiaceae > Phaffia > Phaffia tasmanica. The sequence goes on along the minus strand of MVAI01000017.1, from coordinate 1,394 downwards.
GTGGCACGGTTTTTGATGGAAATCTCTCTTTTCCATAAAGAATTCATCCCCTTGCTTCCGTCGAGTATAGCTAGAGGTGCACTTCTTCTCGCCAGATTCTTGCTCAACAAACCTCGAGCTGTGAGTTTTCGTTTGAGTCACTCTCTTTTGTGACATTCGTGCAGTCTTACTCACGTTCTCATATCTTGAACCAATCCAGTCTGTCGACGAGGACGATCCCGCTGTAGCTGCCGCGTTCCTCCTCGACTCTCAGCTAGGGCAACACCTCAACCAACTCTCCGAGGTCCTCATCGGAAAATACGCACCGGCTTACTACGGCAACGCCTCACTCTTTGTCCGGGCACAGTACCTCAAAGGACGCCGATTTGAACTCTTGCCCCTTCCCATCATGCCTGTCCGACAGTCGGCCATCGCTACACCAGAAAAGGGTTCGGTGTCATCTGCTCTGAAACAGAGCCCGCGTAGCTCGCACACTCGTTGTCCATCCGGAGGATACAACTCAATCTCATCTTCTGTCTCGTCCTCTTCCTCTTCTTCCAGCGTATCAGCTCCTTCTTCCACGTTTGACACTCTCACCCCATCCAGTTCGGTTTCTTCTAAAAGTGCCGTAGGGGTTTATTCGTCCGACTCGGACGTCATGCCCGACACACCTACGTTTCGTTCTTCATCCTCAATGATGACCCCGGCCAAAACCGACGATACTGCTCAAACGGTTTCCGACCCGGGATTAGTAAGAATCAAATCGGCGACGTCGGTCGGATCGTTTGATTCGGCTACCGATTGTGTCGCCTTGGCCAATGCGAAACCTTCGGTGGTAGCCGAAAGAACAAGAGACAGCAGAGTCGTCCGGCCATCCGTTTGGTAGTGATTAGGTTTCTCTTGGCCTTCTTCCTTTCATTTGCGGGTTCAATTGCTTGATATTGCTCTTTTTAATTAAAAACACTCATCCTTGTACTTTACTCATCAACTTTACATACATCACGCATTTATATAAGAACACATCTATACCATCGCATATATCCGATACCGTCTCACATTTTGCACCCAATCCCAATCCTATTCTCGTCTTTGTTTCTTATTTATCTATAATTTTATTCTAATTTTCTTGCTTTTCTACTCACTTGAGACTCGACGGCGTAGATGTCGCCTTGCCTCTTGTGTTTACATCCACGTCTTTCTTTCTTCATTCAGTGTCACAAGATGGTCCTTGCCGTCCCATACGCATCACAACACCATAGATTCTTTCTCTTTTCTCTTCCATCTCTCTTTGACCTTTTCCTTCTTGTGTATTTCATGAGTAAAGAAGTTCATCTATCCGATTGCCAATCATGAATTAGGATCTTTCCTTTCTTGTCTATTTCCCGTTTAGTTGTTTTCCTGCATCAGCCTTTCAC
>MVAI01000179.1:0-39207 GCA_014825565.1 Phaffia tasmanica | reverse complement strand
GGACGACCATAATCATAAAAGGAAAAGAAAAGAAAAACGAAAGAATAAATAAAAGGGAAGAAGGGTGGCACACAGAAAACAGACAGGAAAATGAAACGAAACGAAACAAACGAGAACGAATAATGATAACGAGAAAAGACTAATGGATGACTTTTCTCTCGGCTAAGAAAATGAAAGAGGTAAAGCGAAAAAACGAAAGAAATAGGAGGGAAAGCACAGGGTCCAGATGCAAAAATGAAAGATGGACTCCATCCTTCAAGAAAAGAAACAAGACAGGTTGAGGCTGAGATAAAAATATATGGCGAGAATCGAGTCAAACAAGGATTAGAAAGAAAAGAAAACAAGGACGAGTGTGTATAGTTGGGAGGTGACGCAATAAAAAACAAAACGAAAGGATGGAAGACAGAACCCAAGGAAAATAGGAGAAAGAAGCAAAAAGTGAATGTTTTGATAGGTAAATGCGAGCACGCGAGACCAGTGCGGTGTCAAAGAACAAGGTGCAAAAGAGAGGGAGACACCAGCTAGTCTCTTCGTACAAAGTTTGAAAAAAGAGAAAGAGAAGGAAAAGATAGTTGTATATTATGGAATAAAAGATCGATGCTTGGTTGGGTTTGAAAGTTGTATATAACTTTTTTATTATGCTATTTCGTTTTTTTTTCTTGAGTGGTGGTTTATCGAAAGGTTTTTTTGAGAAAAGTATTAAATTTGCGTTGATGAAAAAGAAAAATCTACATGTCAACAATCGTAAAATATCAGCCATTGATCTTGATTGAAAACCAAGTAGAAGAAACGAGTTGCTTACCAGAGAATGTTGTCAAAAGATTGTTTTTTTAAGCTTTTGTTTCAATTTTTTGTTTGAGGAAAAAAAAAAGGAACGAGTCGAAAACGAAAGAGAATGTCGTTGAGAATTCGTTATAATGTACGATTGACAATACAGAGTCAAAGGTACCCGTCGTTAAGGTGCGAAATGAGATTGAAAGACCGATTTCAACCCCGGTAGGCAGCGTAAGCGTTGTAGCCGTTCACTTGACCGGGGACGGACTGATAAGATTGAGTTGGGATTCGTCGCTGTTGGTGGTACTGATGAGAAAACTGCTGGGCAGAAGACGAATTGTAAGCTGGAAGGGGCTGAAAGTTGGCCTGGAACAAACATAACATGTGAGTTTGGGTCGACGCAAATTTAACGAGACAATCTGATAGAAGACCAACCTGGTTGTAAGCCCCAACCTGCTGTTGCTGTTGCTGAACCAAGATCTTACTGGGTCCTCTGGTCCTCTTTCCATTTCCAGACTGAGAACCAGGCTGAGCTTTTACCTGCCCTGTTCCTCCGCTACAGCCACCGAGCTTAACACCTCCACCGAGGACACCGACTTTGCCACCATCGTAAGCAGTGACCGAGAGTTTCCCTCCCACAGACAAGGGTGAGACCGACCTAGATGGCTGATGAGTATTCACGCCAAGACCACCCACGGACGAGGCATCCGAAACCTTCCGTTCGGTCGGGCTGTGGTGAGCGTAGATCGTGGGATGGGACGAGGACCCCTCAGATAGAGTGGAAGTCGAGGTGAACGTGGAGAAGGAGGTGTCCGATTCGGCAGACGGAGAATCGGGCCGGGTAGAGAGTGAAGACAGGGGTGCAAGAGTGTCGGTGGCAAGAGCGTTGAAAGAAGGAGGTCGGATAGGGATCGCCTGGGAAGGAGGCGTCGGAAGAAGTGGGCAGGACCAGATGGTTCGAATCGAATCTGGATCGAGTGGAAATAAGAGATGAAGCGAAACATGAGTCAATAAGAAATATATCAGCAGACTCGCCACCAAAACTTTTGGTTCGTCTTTTTTCTCTCTCTCCTTGATACGTGTTGAGTTGAGAACTACTAACCTTTCCAACCTCCATGGTAAAACACACCATCTTCCCACTCCCAACCACCTTCTCGAATGGAGATTCTGCCTGGGTCACACCAGACTTGCCATTCATCCTTGCCACCGGCAAGACCATCTCGGAGAGCAGTCTCCCAGAGGATAGAATCGACAGCGGCTTCAACGGCGGCGAACCTGAGAACTATGGGTAGCTTACCCGGATAGGCAATCAAAGATCGGGTAGCCGACCCTCTTGTGGGCTCGGCTGAGTGCCAGCTAGGAGCGTACTCCATGATAAAGGCCACAAGCAAAGCCTTTCGGAGTTTCAGCTGAACATCAGGTGTGACGAGAGACTCGATCGGCTTTATAAGCGTGTTGATGAGCACAGCCAAAGTAGGAAGCAGCGAGTCGGAGGCAGGAGTGTTGAACATAGACATGTTGAATATAGTGTTGAATGCTCAATGAGTAAGAAAGCCGACGGGATATAGATGATGAGGGATATGAGTGAGTCGAGTGTATGCGTGCCGTGCGATGAGAGTGGAGATGAGAAACGAAGGAAAAGAAAAGCGAACAAAGACAAGAGATACGGGCAAGAAAGAAGAAGAACAACAAAAAGAAGAAGCCAACGACCCAAAGATGAGAAGAATAAAGAGAGTCGAACGAGAGAGAGGAAGAGAAGGAGACGAAGAGTCGATGTAAGAAAGTGAAAGGAAGAGGAAAAAAAAAGAAGGCGAGAATGAAAAAGACGAAGGAGAGAAAGAACGAGAAGGAGAGTGAGAAGAAAGACGTGGAGGTTGAAGGCGCAGCGCGCAGTCAGTCGCGCAGCTCAAAGAGGGCGATCGAGAACGTCTGACAAAGAGGACGCAGTCAGGGCAAACATGTGTTCCTGGAGACTTTCACTCAACATTCGCCCGCAAGTTCTGTTTACGTGCGTAGCAGTCGCCGGGCTCTGGATGAGAGAGAAAATGGATTCATCTTTTATTTTTATTTTTATTTTTTTGTTTGTTTGTGAAACGGACCTTTTCAGGATCTGTGCCTGGCGTGGCGTTTGAATTCATTTAACGCGTACCGGACGCGCTCATTCTATAGCCCACGATACAGAATCAGGCTATGAAGAGGAGTCAGAATAAGAAGAAAGATCCCTAATCTGGTTTGAGTGATGAGGAAAATAGAGTAACAACTGTTTCTCCATTGTATCCTTTACTCCCTATATGGTCGAAGGAGCCACCGGATATCATGAATCTTTGTGAACAAATACGTTCTCGTTCGTGAATGAGCATACTCTTGCTTGATACTAACGTACATAACCAGTCTATTTGTTGATGAATTATCACCAGGATCAAAACGATTCGTGACAACGACCGATCGACATCAGTAACCGGACGGTCTGCTCGCTCCGACGCGCCCCTTGTTCTTCTGTACATCACATCCGGTACCTAGTTGATTCAAGTTTGCCCTTTTTTTCTTTTTTTTTCTTTTCTTTTTTGACTGCGCTCTGTTTGTGACCCTTCCTGTGTTGTCACTGTATGTAAAACGCACTCCGATGCGGATGGCTTTTGCCTGAGCTTATAAAGATGAAGACGGTAATACATTTCAGTGAAAGATACAATGGGGCTAGCATGAAACAATCTTCCCCTCTTACTTCAACATAATTTAGATGGACAATATATATGCATGATACAGCGACTCATGGAGGTACAGCTTGAGACGTCGCAAAAGGGAGAAAGGGTGATACCACGATCACCAAGCTATCGATTGTAGTCGTAGATCTTCTTTCTTCTTCTTCTTTTCTTCTTGACAGCAAGTCGCGAAACATCATACAAGTCACTGAACATGACATGAAGGATCAAGAGAAATCCGTTCATGGAACAATAAGAAGCATTGATTCCATCGAGACTAGCATAAAAGGGATAGCGCAATGTGGGAGAATCGATAGTCAGAAATCAACCGCTGAGTTCTTCTCAACCTCATCGTTCATTTTTAGTATCTTATCATGCGGTTGATCTCTTAAGCTATCTAACTAAATCATCACTACAAGACGTGCTGTTGTATATCAAAAGTGTTAGATAATTCAGGGGAAATGAATTTTGGTGAGAAAATGTAAAAGACCAACAAAATAATGATAAAAATGAACTAGCCCCATGGGGGGGTCGAACCCCCAACCTTCAGATGCCCTATAGCTTGTAAAAGTCTGACGCTCTACCGATTGAGCTAATAGGGCGGTGATGATTTGTCATCATCAATAAGGAATATGGTGTCTCGATAATTTACGGCCACGCAGCCGCACGTGTTTATAGATTCATTTATCACTTTCATAACGCCTCCGGTCGTATCATCAAGATGGGAGTCATTGTATGACAAGTACGGTATACAAAGCGAGCACATCTTCCATAAGTGATGTACGAAGCCACGAAATACGGCCGACATAAACCTCGATATCTCGGCCGACGTTCAAAAGTCTTAATCTTCGGCCGAACGAATGATGTCGCTTATCTCCGAGTTTAAGATGATATAAGAAGGGCTGGGACTGCGATGGCAGCTATCTCAATTCCAAGAGTTCACAGTCTTGAAACTTCTCCTTTCAGCCTTTTCCTGAAGATCTTGAGAATCAACATGTCTACCATTCAGGAAGATAAAGGCCGTTTCGAGGCAAACCTGCAAACCCACGATCCTTCATTGTACAACACGTGAGTCCAATACAATGTATCTGATGATTACTACGTCGGTATATTCAATGGCCTAACGAACATCTCTCGATTGTTTGTGAAGCAACGCGCACTTTGTGTATGCCGATGAATCGACTCGGCCTGTTCTACAGCTGCTTGACCCTCAATTAGGAGAACGGATCCTTGACGTCGGTTGCGGAACTGGCGAATTGACTGCTAAGCTTGTGGAAGTTGTTGGCGCAACAGGATCTGTATGGGGAACAGATTCGAACGAGCGAATGGTAAGTTGTCATACTGAAGTTTACAAGCCGAAAGGAAGAAGAAAAAAGTTTGACCCTGGATTTGGCTCCTTGTTGTAGCTCTCGAAAGCACAAACTGCACACCCTCATCTTCATAACAAGGTCTTCCCTGCGGACGCTCAATCTCTGAAAGCTCCCGAAGGACAAGGATTGGAAAATTCGTTTGACAAGGTGTTCACTAGTATGTGTTTGCTTCGCTTGTGTATTCCTTCATTATTACTCGAGGCTACGTCAAATGGGCTCTTTCCGTTCTTGCCTGAACAGGGCCATCTCAGCTGACGTTTCAAGTGTTCTTTGATAGGTGCAACTCTTCACTGGTGTAAACGCGATCCTGCCGGAGTTATCGAAGGGGTCAAGCAATTCCTCAAGCCTGGAGGAGCGTTTGTTGGTGAATTTGGAGGTTTTCAAAACGTCTGTGGTACGTCGTTCGCTTCTTCTAGACAACACGAACAGTATCGATCTAAAACAGTCCTTGATCACCATAGCTATCAGATCTCATCTCCATCAAATTCTGCGCGAAAACAACATCGACCCCGTTCCATTGGACCCGTGGTACTTTCCTACAGCTAAGGCATACTCTGCCCTCTTGACCGCGCATGGATTTACGGTTACATCGTGTACGCTCGTACCTCGGCCGACACCTCTTCCGACTGATTTGTTAGGATGGTTGCGGACGTTTGCAAGAAACAGTTTCCTAAGCACTCTGAACGATGACGAAGCAGAGCGTATCATGCAGGAGACGTCAAAAAGATGTGTGATAGACTGTAGGGACGAACAGGGAAAGGATAGTGTCATGTATGTCAGACTCAGGTTTTCAGCTCATCTTTAAAAATTCTTGCGCAGTTACGTACGTACCATAAGGTGGTAATTTCTCGAGGTTTATAGAAATGGAGAGATTAAGCGGTGTATTGTAATGATTGGATCACGATTATGAAATCAAAACATGTCGGAAGACGAGAGGAAAACGTGCGCAAATGAGAAGATGAATAGGTCTTTCTTGACCTGTCAGTACATGCGGTTTCAAGTCTTACCCAATAGCTGATCAGTTGCTCTACACTGAAGTCTGGGTATAACTGAAATTGCTTAACGCTGGAAGCTTTCGGGTTACTAACCGTACAGGTTGAGCAGAAAACCGACAGTTCATATCAAAGGTTCAGCAAAGAATACAAAAGCTTCTTTCCGTTAGGCCAAAAAGTCAGAGGGCGCTAGAGGCATGAAGAAACAGAAGTATGACGTGAAAAGTATTGCTTGAAGATTAAAAAAAATCTTCTTCGTACATGATTTCAGACATGTTGGGTTTGACATGGAGAGCAGGATCAATCCGAGAGGAAAATATCTCCAAAAGCAAAGAGTATTGAGACTAAGATTCAATGCGCATTGATATCGTTTATTTAGTCCTTTTTGTATTCAACACTACCGAGAAACGATCGACAGCGCTGAGCTAAATAGAATTCAATCGATCAGCCCTCTTTCTGATGTACGGAATAAATCATGAGTATAGGTATAAGTTGAAGTGAATGCCTTTTGAGAGAAAGCGAAAGATTCGATACGCAAATAAATACACTCCGGATCCAATTCGATTTATTGATTATTTAAACACGTTGAACAAAAGACACGACATCATCTCGGTGACTAGATCCAGCTCTCCCAGAACTCTTATTTGAAACTGAGAAGTGAGCGATTGGGGTATGATCACCGAAAAAGATCTGCATGATCCTCTAGAATGATCCTCTACAAACAGAAATCGACAGGAAGACATACAAAAGAAAACTAGAAGGTAACTTCTTAGAGAAGAACGATTGATTGCGTAGCCCATAACCGGGATTCATTGCCAAATATGACATGGTTAGTCACCACCAACCAGTCCGTTGGGGAAAATTTCCGCAGTCAACATATATGATTGGGGGCCCGGTCACACCCGCGCCTTTAGACGAGAGGAGCTTGGGGAAAGAGAGAGTAAGCTTGTTGATGCTATTCCGCGCTGGCTGAAAGAAGATATGAATGCTACATCTTCTTTTGGTTCTTCTTCCTTTCTTTCCTTCGCTCCATAATTTTGCTTTCCGTTTTAACACCTTTTTTCGTTATTCAGACATCCATATCTGTATCTCTGTCTAGATACGATTAACCGATAAACTTGCATCCGTTGTTGGATCACCTTTGACTTCATATCTTCAAGACTTCGCCCTTTCTTTTTGTCGTCCGACCTGTTCTGCAACTCTCTCCGACGATGCGTAAGTCTGATTGGAGTATCCCTTCCGTTCACTCTTTCATCCGTGCATTTATGGGTTTCTGTCTGGATGACTATCTCTCAAGATGATATGTCTTTGTTGGTTAGATTGCTAACGTGTGTCTATTCATTTATACATATATATATATTGCCTCTCTAGCGTCCCAAACACTCCCCTCTTTGACTTTGAACTCGTCAGAACAGTTGGCCCTGACTGAGGATACATCCCCAGCAGATCTCTCTCTCTCATCCCCTCCTTCGCCAAACATGTACCAACCTCGAACCAGATCGCCATTGACACCCTCAGATGTTACATCTGGATCGTTTGGCTTCCCGTCGACTTCAAAACCGAGCGTCCAGATGATTGAACGACGACCATCCCCGCCTTCGTTCCCTCGTTCCCGTCCTCTTCGACCTGCCGTTGTTCGGTTGACGAGTATTGACGATCCCGTGAAGAAGGCATTCGTGCCGCTCAATCAAAAGTCTAGAATCGGAGGCAACGGTTTGGGACTTGGTTCCGGCAATAGTCCGCGAAAGGCCAAGATTATCACAGGACGAAGCATGAAGGTCCGTGCTGTTTTTGTTATGTGTTGTTGTCTCTGCTTCCCGTCTATCAATTCTGTGTGACTGATAATTTCATCGCCTTGTTTGACTTTCAATTCATTTCAGAACTGCTTTGAGTTGAACCTTTCTGGACGAGAGCTGGCTCGAAGTGATTAAGAAACGCTTCTCTTCTTTTTTCAAAGCTAGACTCGGTATGTTCTTTTTCCATCCTTGTCTGTATACACTGGTTCATTAGCTTCTCGGTTTCTCATGCCAAATCCTTCGCTCTGATCTCGACAGATCACCCTTCTCTTGTTCGACAACCTTCGTTCTCCGCCTTCTAAAGTCACACCTGTACAAACATCCTTCGCATCCTGCCATATTGGTTCGTTTCATTATTCTGTGTCAAGAGCAAACAATGAGTCTCTTTGTCTTGTAAATTTGCGACTTACCTTGCATCTCTTGTATTCCCTAACAGTCAATTATTACAATCGCATCCTACACACTTCTTGTCTTATTTTCTACCTTGCCCCTCCTTCGCTTCCTGAACCTCATGGATCATGACGGCATCGACTATGGGATGACATCTCTATCATGCCTGTCTTTGGATGTCATTTACGTCCAGTCTCCTTTTGCGCTATACTCTAGACGGCTTTGATTTTCTCATCGACAACCGATCTTTCAAAGCCTTCTTGTTCACCTTGACTAGACCGACCAGTTCTTGCATAGCTCTTCTCTTTTTCTTTCTTATTTTACGGTTTGTTCTTCAAGCCCAAACTTTGCCGCGACAAATCGCCATCCTTTAGGCGAACTTCTTTCGTTTTAGTCAATCTTCGTTTTCCTTTTCTTTCCTTTCCTTTCCTTATTCTCTCTCTCTCTCTCTCTCTCTCTCTCTTCTCGTTAAAGCGTATATATATAGTGGCGCTATTCAGATATGTATGTTATTTGTAGACTATGCCTGTTAAGAAAGCAAAACAGTTTAATCTTCCCGTGGCAAATTAGACTTGAGTGGCAACTTACGCAAGAGATGACGTAGTCATCGGTTGTAACCAAAAATGTGCCACTCATAAAAAGAGGCGTGCCAAAAAAAAGGACACGCGGACGGTCGTTCGTCTCCATCTTACTCTGCTTTTCCTTCAACCTCTGGTTCCTCTATCTCTCTTTCACCTCGCTCTCCATCTTAACATCTATATCAACCCTTTGAACGTAGTTGTATTCATATCTTTAACATGGCTATCGATCCTCATTTGTGAGTCTTTGAGTTCATTTTATTTTTACTTGGCTTGTTGTTTCTTCTTCGTTGGCTGCACTGAGAGATGACTTGCTCATCACCGTCATCCTCAATTCTTCAATCTATCTTCGATCGGTCCTCGTTCTCTAAACTCTCATACACCCATCTCAACTTTCCACTGGATCATACCACTCAAATTACAGACTCTGGGCCATAGGTCATGCTCTTCTTCTCGTCGGGTCTTTCAAAGTTGGACTCAGTTCTCTTTTCTTTAGGGGAACTAGTGCTTGGTGGTACAAGAGTACGTTCCTTCATCTCCTGGAGGGGCGTATGATAGCATGTAGAAAGATACAACATCTGGATGTATCGATATTGAGGTTTCCTTGTCTCCCGTTTAATGAATTTACCAGCCTCTTTCTCCGGAGCATTGGCCTCTTACGCTATCGTCTGCCTGTAAGTACCTCGCATCCTTTTAGTGCAGCGTAGTTGCGTGGAACTCATGACGTGTCTTTCGGGCGATGATAGCAAATCTGTTGGATCCCCCACCTCGCAGCCTCCGTTGGAGTATGCTCAAAAAGCTCTCTTGGATGAAAACGTCCAGTACTTAGTCCTTGCTGCTTACTGGTGGATCTCAAAACCGATCCCATGTACGTTGCTTTGTTGCTCTCGTTCTTTTCTCATTTCGGTATTTATGTATGTACAGTGTCCTTCATTATGCTGACGCGTTGTGTGAGACTCCTCCTATCTTGGTCTTTGGATCCGCAGTGACCCTCCTTCCCTACGCCACGTTTTCACTCTTCCATACTTTGACCTTCCTTCGATCGAACCTCATTCCTAAATTCTTTCCTCCCTCGGCTCACAAGGCGCCAGCCGCAGCGGCCGGAACTACGGCTTCCGCCCAGCCAAAGGCTGCTCCTGAGAGGATCTCGAGGGCTATTCAGCTCTGGGTGAAAGCTAACTATGATACTGCCATGAAGTTTGTCGCCTACGTCGAGCTCGTTATTCTCCTCAGGGTTACGCTCGGTGCATTGCTGTCAGTTTTCCTACTTTTCTATCTTTTCGATGTTAAATCTTGCGAGAACCAAAGGAATGTCATTCTGATAAACGTTTGTCATGTGACGGTATTACGGTTGTTAAAGGTTCCAAAACTCCTTCCTTGCTCCCATCTTCTACGCCCATTTCATCCGACTTCGATACTACCATTCTGGTTTCACTCGAAGTGCTGTCGACACCATCACCGCTAGGTAAGTTAATATTCCATTCATCTTCATCTCCCGCTTGAATGACTATTAACTGCGATTGTATCATCTTCTCTAAATAGATCGGATAAGATCGTCGCCAACCAGGCCCCTGCGGTCCAGAAGGGTTATGGCATCTTCAAAAACGTCGTGCAAAAGTGGGCTGGAAGCAGTAAGTTTCCGTGTTCAGTTGTTTTCTTGTTTTCTGCTCGTTGAGCATATTGATGAATTGCATTCGAAAACTTAATCATTTTGACTATCCCTACCACTTTCACTTTATTGCAGTCCTCGCTCGAACCGATGGCGCTGCTCCTGCTGCTGCCGGTACTGCTCCCAACACTGGACGAGCTCGTTAGAGCACTGTTGCGCCGTCGTCTTCATTCTGTTCAACAGCTATCTACTTAATTTCATCCCCAAGAATCTGCCTCTTTCTTCGATCTTCTCCGTACGGCTCGACTACAGTTGCGGTGTTGTGTTTGCTTCTGACAATAACTGTATGACTTTCTGCTTGCCACATTGCCAACTGAGATACAAATGAGCCCTATGGACAACTTTCAACAGTGTAAAAACGTTGGTGACATGAGAGATTGAGAAGAGTTTTCGTGAAGAGGATGCCCAAACCTGATGTCTAGGTTAGAGCAGACTAGTTAGGGTTGGCACGTGTCAATCGCGAATCCGATCTCCATAGATGTGCGGATGGAGGCCATACAGTGTTTTCCGCTGCCGACCATAATCGATCTACACCCGAACATAACATCATGCCGCTCATTATAGCTGTTGACTTTGATGATGGTTCGTCTCATCCCTCCGGTTGTTTCTGACATATGAGAACTGGAATCGCCCCCGATGAATGGTTTAGAAATAGCTAAGATTGTGACTGGTTATGACTTGATCTGTCGATCATCAGTCCTCTGCCAGGTATGTGATCTCCGTTCGTTCGGGGTCGAACTATAAACAAGGGAGGTAACAATGGCTGATGCCACGATCTCTGGTGATTTGGACGCCGACAACTAAAAGACAAACTTGAAAGTGTCTGAGCGTTCGTCCTTCTCTGTTCTATCTGTTCACCCATCTGATCAAATGCAACCGACTTGTTAGCATATGAGGGCTGAATGATCCGAACCACTAACCCTTTGGGACAATCACGCTCGGACTCCACCACAAAACATTGATAAACATCAGTTCATAACGCCGAGTATGGCACAGATATGACGATTGATGATTTCCGATATTATCGTATGTCCTTGGTCTCCTCGTCATGAAACAACCCCCGGGTAGGCATCTGAGGGATACTGATCATCAGCCTTGTATGTTTCGGATTCGATCTTTCAACTTTGATACATACAGATTACTGGAGGAACCGAGGTCAGAGACGTTCTTCATTTGAAAACATGATACCTAACATTTATGGTGACCCAAACGCACGCCTCCTGGGGAACATAAATCCGTCTGATGATCAATAGGTTGGGGTAACCCTGAAGAGACCTTGCGTAAGGTTCGATCGATGTTTGCTCAGGGTGTCTACAGAGATCCTCTTCCGATCGCTAGTGCTTTCGAGGCGCTGAAGACGATCAAAGCGACTCCCGGGGTTGAGTTGGTTATCGTTACCGCTCGAAGTGAGAACTCCCGAGAAGAGAGCCAGGCATACTTGGACAGACATTATCCTGGTAGTAAGTCTTTTGGTTCATTATGCTTGTGTACATTTCTCATTAAAGTGACAAATGTACATTCTATCATATCTCATTCATAAAGTATTTAGCAACATATACTTTACCGGAGCTTTGTTCGTCATCTTCTTATCAACATCTGTGTGCCGCCTCCCTTTCTCCGTATGTTAATATCTCCTTTCATTCACAGCACCCACACTGAAACTGAAGGTGAAGGTGGACCCGTTGTAACCAACAGCAAGACTAAACATTCTCTGAAGAAGTCTGAGGCGAGTACAAAACACTGTTTCCCCACCAGTTTGTGCACGCAATGATAGAACTAGCCTTTGCTGAAGCTCAAGAGATCGCCATCTCTCTCGCGCGCGCGGCTTTCTCCCCTATAGGTTTTGACCCTCATCAACGCATCTGTCTTGATCGACGACGCTATCGAGAACGCTCTTGATACCGCCTTGGAAACATCAATCCCGGTTCTTCTTTATGGAGACTATCCTTGGAGTTTCAGGACCTCCACCACAGGAACGAACGAGCGGGAGCATATGAGCTACGACGAGGTCCGCGAGCGAGGGCTAGAACATCTGGAAGACGAGGAAGATCTGGTCAAGGACCTCCCGGCTACAATCCAGCGGGTATCAGACTGGGAAGCTGTGGCGAAGTGGGTAAAGGAGAACTTGAGAGAATAGTTTCAAAAAATGAAATTCATCTGGTTTGAATTCAACAAGGTACTTATCATAGACTCTAGAACCTATAGAGTGTTGAGCAGAATTGGTATACAGAGTGGGATACGAGTAGATTGAATGAAGTCAGCCAATGAGACGAGACTTGCATTATCTTATATGAGTTGAGAAGAGAGAGAGGAAATGTCAAGATCGAAGAGAACGGCGTATGGTACTCTGATAGAAGGAAACATATGATTAGGGACGTATCAGTAGCACGATGAGATAGATCTTGAACGAAATGAACAAAAAGGAAGATGACGGGATTGTTGAGATCTAATCGTCGTCGTCATCTCCATCGTCGTCGTCGTCATCATCATCATCTTCCTCCTGTAGGTTGCCAACTATGGATACGCCGTTCCCCCTTCTGCTGATGGACTCTTCTGCATCTCCTGGTTCGATACCAGGCTCAATCGTTTGAAGAAGGGCACGCTCGAGCAAGAAGCAACTTTCTTTGTATTTCTCAGATTGCTCGAACGATTTGATCTATTGATATGTGCGCGCATATTTTTGAGAGGCCAAATAAGCAGGTAGAGACACAAAAACATAAAAAGGAAGAGAGTGCAAGCAGAATAGCGAACGGGGCAACGAAAGAAGACGTTTGATCAGAGACTGTCTGTCCATGTACCTACAGGCACCGCGCTGGCGAGGTAAGCAGGAGACGTACATATTTCCACCCGAGATAGGTCTCGCACTTTAGACACTTCAAGTCAACCACAGTGTGTAATCCGGTGGTCATGCGCCTGTCTTCAGGAGGTCCTTCTAGGACGTTGACGACCGAATAGAACAAAGTGGCTTGGCCAAACTTCCCTGTAAAGCGCTGTAGTAGTACCGTTCGTGACAGACGGCTCAACAGGAGATCAGTCGAAATGACTTCCTTTGAACAACATTTCTGACTCTACTGATTCAAGCCTTGAGGCTTTTTGACGATCTCCTTCAGGAACATCATAACTATCTACACAGCGATGAGCCCTGACGATTTATGACACATGTCTTTGACAGCTCACCTTGCTTAATAAAGCCTCCACCGTCGTCAGGTGTGTCCCACAACGGCCACACCCATAGATCTTTCGGCCTGTAAGATGAGCTCTTGTTTGTTGACCCATCTGTGAATAAGTATGCTCGTAGTCAACAAATTAGGAGTGGATAAGGATCAACGCTTATATACTGGCTCAAGAATGACTGGTTGAAAGAGAGAAGAAGCAATAGTTAGTTGACGATGAGTGTGAAGGTGAAGGCAAAGATGCGAGCGATATTGAACGAAGTGAGTAAACTGGTGTTTCAGTGTCACGCCGGGGATAGACCGCAGCTATATGGGAATGATGTTCCATGTACACGGATATTCTTTCAAAAGCGCTCTCAACATCTTCTTTTGGCCATCAGCTATATGCCCTCAAGCATCAATCGAAACGACATGGTATACTGAGTGGCCTGGTAGGTAAAATGAGGAGAGGAGCAAAAAAGGGATGAAATAGACAAAGACGTAGAACCAACGAGAGAAGAAGAGCGTTCACGATTAAGAAGAAAATAACAAGAAAGAACGTAGAAGCAGACTGAGCTGGCATTCAGGAGATAAGAGGACGGGCGCCTAAATGAGATCAAACTCCTTTTACACTAGGGTATCTGAAGCATGGTTTAGGCGTTGATCCTTTAGCTCGACTTTGAGAAAGAACACATCATGAAGGGAGGGAAAGTAAGAGAACAAAAGATCAAAGAAAATAAGAACCATCGTACGAAATATGAAATAAATCCTCCCTAGTGCCGAGACCAGATCGACGATCATAGAAAGGCTAGATGAAAGGATGGACACGAAACAGAGCGAGAGAAGGAAACAAGCTGCCAAGCAAGCGTCGATGATTACTTGCCCAAACCAAATCGCTTCTTTTGAGATTGTTGTTGCTGAATACGGGGTAAGAATCATCTGTCAGCCCATGCTCACCTTCGAGATGAGGGAATAGAAGGCAGAAACATAAACTTACCGCAACACTGGGTCGATCAGGCGTAAGAGGCCGACCAGATTCCTGTAGGCAAAGCCATTTGATTATAGTGCTTGTCAACAATTGTAGCTGTGTATTCACTTGAAGCACACGGGAATAAGAAGCAGGAACTGAAAACATACCACTCTCCTCTTCTTCTCTTCAAGTTCCAATCTCTGCTTCTCCAATGCGTCCTTCATCTCCTTATGCCGAGCATAGAGTTCTTCTTCAGATTGCTTGAGTTTGGCCTCCTTCTCCTGAACCTTTTGCTGGAAAACCATCTTCATCTCGGCTTCCATCTTAGACAACTTGGCCTCGTGCAAGGTTCGCTCCTCAGCCATCTTGGCTGCAGGGCTGTGATGATGAAAAAGAGAAAGAAGACAATCAATGGATGGTCAATGTCTATAACCCAACCACAAGAGATAAAACATAATCTAAACATGAGAGTAAAACGAACTTGATTTCCTTGAAGACAGTTGGGTCTTGAGCAACACCCATGCCCAGCAATTTCTCTGTTCGATACCTCTCGTATAATACCAAGTTGGTTCTCTCTCGAAGATCCTCCATATGCGTTCGGATAAGCATTTGTCGCAGCTTGACAAAGTCGCAGTGATCCTCGTTATCAACCTCGATGACACCCCAAGGGTAGTCCCTTCCACGAACTTCATGTCCTGTAATAGCTGACTGGACAAGCGAGGTCGAGCCAACGATGGCAAAAGGAATTTTGGACTAAACATTCACGACGTCAAAGAAATATGACAAAAATCAGTTCGATTTCATAAGAATGGTTTAAGAGTCAAGACGAACGGCGATGGCTTCATTCTCTCCGAGAGTCTCTTCATCCTCATTATCGTAAACTGGCGCGGAGAATATCTGAATCTGATGATAACTGATATCTCGCAGAATCTGGGTATATGCATAACGAGACAAAGATAATGAGTCAGTTTGATCCAGGTTGTACCTAAGGAGACCAAGATAGTACCCTTTGCTTGAAGGACAAGATCTCTTCATCAGTCATTGTATCACTCTTGGCGATTATCGGGATTAAGTTGACTTTCTGGTGAAGCCGCCGCATAAATTCTATATCGATAGGTTTAAGCCTGATATATGCTCACGGTTTTGTTTTCCCCAAGTCAGAGACCGGAATAAAAAACGTGTCCGAGAAAGAAAAAGCTCGTCGAGAGCAGAAACGTACGAATGGCCGGTCGGCTGAAGGAAGTACAGACAGGCGTGTACCCTGTTGTCAACCATCTTATGTCTGTTGACGCGATTTTCCTGCTCCAAATAGGCATCGAACCGAGCTTCGATATTGTCCACAATAGGCTTCCAGCTATCATGATTGGAAGAAGATAAATCCATCTGTTAAAAGTCTGATCCATAATGCCAAACGTTAAGGATGTCTCTTACGATTCATCATTGTTGACATAGTCACCGAATCCAGGCGTGTCAACGACAGTCAATCGAAGTCTAACCCCGTTCTCCTCGATATCTGCGATGAGAACAATAAAACCATAAGCATGCGCTAGGTTCTGACGATACAGAACTGACAGGTTTTTACCTGCACTAGTGCTCTCAACTGAAACAGTTGAAGGCAGCTCTGAACCCGGCTGGGGGTAGTTTTTTTGTGGCTTGATGGTGGTCGAGAAGAGTGTGTTAATCAGTGTAGATTTGCCAAGTCCAGACTCGCCTGAACAACATGGCAAGTAGAGAAGAGCAAGCGGTTAAATCAAACGGTTTGTGTATGCTAGTGTGACGTATCAATATATGAACTAGAAACGTACCAACAACCATAGCGGTGAACTGAAATCCCTTTCGAACACTAAGAACATTGCACAAAATGAATGGCTTGTCAGTGGCTGTCGCTCAAATTAGATCCAAAGAACCTAATAAGCGACATCAAGGACCCCGAAGCCAAGACCGTGGTTGCGCGAGCCGGAAGAGTTCCGTGCCCTTAATTGAAAGGTGCCTAAGTGTTGGACATAGATCACGGGGCAAGTTGCGAACTGATCCAGCTCCTTGTGGGTAGAGATCTCAGACTTCTCTATTCCCATATCTTCCGCCTACTCGTGGTAAACCACTGATAGCTGACATATAGGCAGCTACAAATTTCAAAACTCTACAAATTTTCCGTCTGTCCAGAAGAGATCAAAAGAAAAAAAAAAGTAGAGACAAGAAAAAAAAATAGGCACCAAAACGAACCTCTTTCGATGAACCTGGTTTGGCAGATTAGCAAATCCAACATAACCACTGAGCTTCTTCCTTGTTACCGCCGGTGAGAAGAATTTAATAGGTTCTTCTGGCTGGGGAGAAACAGACGTAGCAGGAGAAGAGTAGTCGATATGTGCCTGATCGTTGACAGGTGTCGACGAGAGGCTGACAGAAGTGGTTTGTGCGCGAGGGTAAGATGGACTAAGTTGAGAGTGCTGGGAGCTCTCGTAAGACATAGATGCAGAGTCTACAGAGTCTTGGTGAGAAGATGAATCCATGATGAGATTTGAATAGCTCGATCAACTCGATGGTGTGTTTACAAAAGAGAGCGAAGATCGAAGAGAGAGACGAGACGAAGTAGGAAGAAGAGGAAGGTCAAAACGAAAGTTAAGAGCGAAGTAGAGATGGAAAAAAGGGCAAAGACCGCGCGTTAAATAAGGGGAAATCAGACCTGCCTTGTTTACCCTAGGTCGAGTCTATACTGTCACTGTGCCAATTTTCATTTATCGTATATTTACACACTCATTTATGTATTTTTCGTCCTTTTGATTTGATGTTGCCAGATAATTATCAACTTTATCATCATTAAGGTAGGAATAAGATGGTATTCTACATCATATTGCCATTCACCTAAACTCGGGCTTCTGGCTTTTAAATCTTCGATGTCTTGTACTAAGTAAGCATCCAGCTCCTTCCCCTATCCTAAATTACTCTGTATTGATGGTCCAGCCAGTCTTCGAATTAGTCCAATGCGTCCTCTATTTCTGGATCCATCAGCTCCGTCTCACCGACTAGAAAGACCCATTCACTCTTCCCTTCTTCGTTTACAAATATCGAAGTCTTGATCCTGCGCCCTGAACGAATCTCCCAGGCGTGTTGTGGGGACAACCAAGTGGGCTAGAATCTTGATGGCCAAACAGTATTCAGAGAGGTCCGAAGCGCACATATAAGTGCAAGACCGCATGTGGTGATTAGACGGTATGATCAGATGAAGGAGAAGGATAGAAAGAGTAAAGACGATAATGGCAAATAGATATCAAGTCCGGGATTGTGCATGGACTATGGGTCCACGTGATAGCTCAAGACGACGAGCCTCCAGTTGAAAGAATAGGGAGGTCTTCGAGGTCGGTATCGTTACCACTAGTCTCGGTCCCATCGCCCTGGGATCCATCACCTGTGGCCTGATTATCGATGCTGAACTCTGATTCATTCAGATCAGAATAATCTCCAAAATCGATCCCATCCAAATCCGACGCATCCAACACTCCTATATCATCTAGGAGATCTTCGTCCGACCAAGCAATCTGCCCGTTGCTCTGTCCGGCCGAAACCCAGCTCTCCTCAAAGGCGGTACCATAACCGTCCATCAATTTTACCCCAACCTTGGCCAACACGCTACCAGCGTAAGCTACTACCGGACTTTTCCTGTTTTCATCAATTTTAAAACTCAAGAGATATAGCCCGAGCCATTGAAGAGACCCCAGTCCATCGTCGCCCCGACGAACAAGATTTGCAACATGTCGGCAAGTTGTTATCACTTTGTCCCGAGAGCCGGCGAGTAGAGAAGTGAAAACTGAGGGAACAGCGAGCTCAAGGATGAGAACTTTGAGTTTCGGACAAGGAGGAAGATAAGGTAGGGTAGGGTCGGACGTTCGGAGAAGGAGTTCAGTCAGATTAGGGCACTGTCCCGTGAAAACGAGAGATATTCAGTTCAGAATTTGATTCATCAAAGCAATACGAGTTGCCCGTCAAAATGGGAGAGAAGGCAGAGGAATGACTGACCATCCGAAATACTTCAGGTGAGTAATCTGGACGCGAGTCGTTAGGGTATAGATGAAGTGTCTTGAGTCTCGGCCCAACTAAGGCGCCATTTTGTTCCGTCGAATATGGTCAGTCTACCAAAGAAATCACCCGGTTACAGAGATACACGCCTGTCAAGAACTAGACTGTACCTTTGGCCAGTGTCATGAGCAACATACTCTCTTGACGTCTATAGTCAACTCCAAAGAACCTGAGATCCTCTACAGTATCGGGCAGATGTAATAACACGCTCGAGGTGTAGTCGTGGAACAATAAGCACGAGAACGTCAGCCGGCAGAGCTTTGAGAGGTCGAACCATTTCCGGATGTCAGGCTTCGGAACGAAAGCCTCGAACGCGGGAATGCTCAGGGCGCGAAGTTTTGGACGGAGTTCTGGACAGCTCGGTGGTGGTGTGTCCGGAAGAAAGTTATCGAACGTGATGAATTGAAGATTAGGGAGGTTATGGAGGTTATGAAGAAGTCGGGAGGCAGGCCAAGTGAACTTGCCACTGTCGGATGCCCCTATGAGACAAGCATCACATGCAATCCAGCAGAAAGAGATCAATCCATCATTAGATCACACCCAGAGCAAAATATGAGATACAACAGGAATACTAACACTGAACACTATGAACGAGCTTGCCGAGTTCAGGGTTTTTCTGAAGCGTATTGTTGAGCTTCTCCATCTGAATATGACCATCCTCCTCGAAATGAAAGAAGGCAATCTGGGAGTAGAGCATAGGAACCGATATATCTCTGCAGAACAAAAGTAGGTTAAAAGGCATCGGTCGCGTCTTTTTATTCATAGATGTTGGATGATCATTATCTTGACTTACCTCCATGTTCGACAAACTAATGCTGTTTTATAGAGCAGCAAGTTTCTTCTCGCTATTGAGGCTAGATTATCGTTCTCAATTATATCTGCACTCGTTATAAGCAGAGCAGAGTAAAGAAAACGGTGATTAGTTTGATGGATGGACGGACTGGCTACAGGAACAATTTGATCACATACAATAGTTTCTCTCTGCTGCAAACGATATGATGTCTCTTTGGAGTTCGACCGGAAGGTTTCTCATCATAAGCGATACCGAAAGGGGAAGAGAGAAGGATAGAGCGCACTTTCGGGGAATAAATAGGAGGGAAAGGAAGTGAGATCTTAGAATCTAAACGGGAGAAGGAGGAGTAGATGGGGAGACGCGCAAAGAGATCACGTGAGTTGATCGAAGCCCATTCCGCTGTCGTTCGGATTTGCTATACATACTTTTAAAGATCATCGGTCTATCCGTTACATCTCCTCTCACACATATGTTTATATATATGGCATATATAACGAGATAAGGAAAAAAAAAGCGGGTAACATAGTTAACAGTTGGAGTATAGCAATGAACGTGCAGGGATAGCGCTCGGCGAGGGAAGCGCAAATATTGGATTTGTAAGGAAGTGGGAGAGACGAAAGAGGATACAAATTGGAATTCAGAGAATATGAACAAGAGAAGAACAAAACAAAAGGGAGGAAAGAGAAAGAAACAAAAAGAATGAAGCATTGGTAGAGATAGTACTTCAGAGCTCGAACCGTCTTCGAGAGTTCGAAGAAGTTGTAGTCGTCGTCGACAGACCCGTTCCTCTTAAGACCAGAAACAGAGAATATTAGCGCGTTTTCTAATCAAAC
This sequence comes from Phaffia tasmanica, assembly GCA_014825565.1. Classification (NCBI taxonomy): domain Eukaryota; kingdom Fungi; phylum Basidiomycota; class Tremellomycetes; order Cystofilobasidiales; family Mrakiaceae; genus Phaffia; species Phaffia tasmanica. The sequence goes on along the minus strand of MVAI01000179.1, from coordinate 19,117 downwards.
TTTAGGAGGGTGTTCATGACCGACACTCACTTGCACTGATATAAAGTAAACGTTCATTCCGTAAATAAATTAACAAAATACATCAGTGCAAGGGGACATAGTGTCTGAGGGAAGGGAAAACAAATCTCACGTAATCGGTTGCTTTGACAGGTAAACAACTGAGATATCTGCACCATTCACAGCTAGCAGCTGAGTCCGCTTTGAAGAACTGTTGACCATTAAGTCGGAGACAAGTGTATGAACAATGCAGAAGCATGGGATCACCAAACGTGAGAAAATCTCGGACTGGGTATCATGAGATTAGATGTCCATAATAATCACGTACATTGCGAGTAATTAAGACGAAAGCCAGAACAATCAACACGGCGGAAATAACACGGAGCACCCATACAATGATCAAGTGCTTGCGGGTTGGACTGATTGCAGGACTGAGATCGTCCGTACAAGGTGAAATAGGATTAGAACGAAGCATGAAGAACATGATAGAATGACAGTTCAGGGGAAACAAGAACAGACTATAGAATCATGCCCCATAGGAGACCCATCAAGAACTGAGATATCAACAAGACACCAAATAGGCGAAGAACAATTTGTCAGTAGCCTAGAAACATGATAACTAGCACAAGAAAGAACAATGAGAAAAAAGGAAGCGTACTCCACCGAGATGAGAGAAATTCTGTACAATACAATGAGTCAACGTCGTTTGTCCATGGAAGTAAAAATAAATGTAGATATAAGAGAACAGAGAATTAGGCTTACATCAATGAGATAGGGGCTTAAACAAGTGATAAAGGTTCCTTTCGACTTTAGTTCAAGCACACGCTAAGAGTTCAAAGAACGGATTGAAAGAACAAATTCGTACATGTATCCCATTCCAACTAAGTTGTATTCACAAAATCATTTTAAAACCAACGAAGTCGTTGAACAAAAAAGATCTCGAGAGACAAGGAGTTATTGATGCTTGTATAAACTCACCCATGATCACAAATTCGACAATCAAGAACGCCAGCTTTGTTTTTGGTTTGTCTTCAATCTGTTCACACGTCATGTTAACCAAAGCAAAGGCAAAACGTGAAGATATGTATGTGAATTGAGAATATTCACCGCCATTCGTTAGTATAATTTTTCCTTCAAAGTATCACAGACTTCTTATAGATAGGCACGAGTAGAGATATGACGCTTGCCTTCCAATGTAAAAAAAGATCTACAACAGTAACGGCATTGACAGCAAAAATTCCACCGGATGCACCAACAGAGGGGATAGCCGGCAAGCTAAACGATCCTCCGAATTCAAACCTGTGCAACACACAAAAGGCAGAAAGAAGATTAGAAACTCAACACAGAAGGAAAGATATGAATATATATGGGTCAAACCAAACAGTGATACCAACCCAAAGATTGCACCCGCGAAGAAGACGATAGAGAAAGCCAGTGACCCTACAATACAAATATACACAGTTCAGTCCATAGGGTGCTCAAAGAGTACAGATGATTACCATAATTGAAAACGAACCAAGATATCTTTCGATCTGAGCCCCTGCGCTAAGTAGAACTAGCAGATTCAGAGAGACATGAATGATACCCGCGTGCAGGAAGATTGGCACAAAGAATCTCCACGTTTGGTTTGGTGTATCTGTTGTTTTCAATCCACAGTAATCGGCAACAGTACAGGCCTCGGATATTGGCCTAGATATCGAGAATAGAGTCAAGGACAGGATTGAGGTTTAGTATAACATCAAAGCCCATTCAAACTTTGTCCCAAACCTACACGGAGCTGCGTGTCTCATTGAAGCATGACACTGCATATGTAAGAGGGACGTCCGTCAAGTTCTGCAAAAACGCAAGGTCAGTTAGAATATCGACCAGACGAGACATAAGTGTTCATCAATCGAGCACAGATGAACCATTTACCTTCATACATGGCACGAAACGAGCTCCTGTGTGAATTAACGTCGCCGAAGAAGGCCCAACTTGTGTGTTAGAGACAGACATGTACAAAGAAGTATAGGGTCAGACAGAAATGCAACGATGAGATATCAAAGAGACTCTTCATTAAGCTCACTCATCCAATTGAAACTGAGACCGCGCAACCGACAGATATTTAATAATCATTTCTTTGGTGTTATGATGATGTATCGTGCAAGGAATACTGACCTTGGCTTGATTGCAATTACTGTGCCAGTCAGTTTTCTGTTTTGGGCAAGTGTGTACGCCATGAGTGCTATCATTACTGAAGGAACGTTGGGCAAGAGATCAGGGTTTTTGTTCAGATGATTCGCTGTATCATAACATGAACAATGATACACGACAAGATGTTACTAACCAAGTGATAGAAGATAGCAAACCCATGGCCGTCTCTGTCGCCCTATTCCTCTTCCTATTCAATACAGACAAACAAAGATTGAGATGAACACTGGACTAATATAACAATTAGAGGCGTGTTCAAAGCCCCTATGAGTGAAGCTTAGATGATAGAGATGGCCGATCGAGGCAGGACATACGTCGGTTCTCAATTCTCTGTTCCAATGAGTATCGAGAGAATCCAATTCCAAGAGACTCTAGAAATTTATCTCTGGTCGATAATCTGTCATACGCATCCTGAGAACGATCTTCCGTCAAGAGCTGTGGGCCCTCAGCATAGTCTATGTAGACCAAGATTTGTATGGGTCAAAGAAATGAATCAGTAAACCGCTTCATGTTTGACAGGCAAGATAGTCAACCACCAACTTGAACAGAAGGCCTACAGAGCGGATGACATACCCATCTCATAAGACGAGCCCTTCGGCCCATCTCGGAATCCATGTTGCCATCTTTCGGCTCCTGAATCCTGTCCAAACGGTGCTGCACCCTCTACCAAACCCATCCCGTCTTCGGTCTGTTGATCATGCCAATATTCGCCCCTGGGCTGCCTATAGGACGACGAAAGATCTCCTGATGACCACTGATCGTTATGATAATATCCCTCTCGGCCGTTCTCCAAACTTGATTGGGATATATGCTTAAGGTCTTTTGACTGGAAATATGGGTCACTCGTAGAAGAAGCATGAGCGTGTCTTTCAGAACTCTGCACATCTCGAAAGTCGGAATCTGGAGTGTGAGAGGTCATACGCGAGGCATGCTGGGAGGGCGTCTGATCGAACGCATCTGAACTAGGCGACGCTACGGAAGAAGGATAAGGTTGAAACCCATATCCAGAATCATCAACATACGATCTAGGTCTGTTAGAATGCATATCTGCCTGACAGGGATGATGACTCTAGTTGACCAGATAGAGGAGAGAACCAGGGCGGACAGTTGCGGTGACGGTGCTGGGGTTTCAATCCGAATGTCGTCTGCGCCTTGTTTATTTTGATTTCTCTCATCATCATATTTTTTTCTGATTCTGTGTATACGTTCATGTCGCAACAGTTGTACCTCGGTAGCAGCAAGAAACGATGTGACTACACAAGGATAGATCCAAGCACAGATAGTAGTAACAAATGACAGGATAGATCTCATAAAAAGGCAAACGGCATCAATCTCCAATCCAAATCCACCCACTCTTTCCGATCCTTTCTTCTCCGTCAAACATCCTCTCTATATCCCAATCAATATGAAGAAAACGAAGCAGATCACACTATGACTAGAGCAAAAGATCGTCAAGCCCACCTCCTCCAACAACCTTGGGCTGTTGTTGTTGTTGCTGATGTTGCTGGCCACTGTTTCCTCCCATGTTGCCCCAAAGCATCTGCTTCCTCTTTTCTTCCTCCATCTGAGCCATTGATTTGATGGGACCCCCAGCACCAGATGCCGCCTTCACAGGCACAGCCTTACCCATGGATCCCAACGAGGAGGACCAAAGGTCATCGAATCCTCCGAAACCAGCTCCGGCTTTAGGCTTGGAAGCAGCAGGGGATGGCGCAGACTGAGTAGAACTGAAGGAAGATTGAGAGGTATAGTTAGGCTTCATGGGCTGCTGAGAGAACACAGGCACAGCGGCGGGTGGGGCGGGGTAAGATGGGGTTTGCGGGATCACAGGTGGTCGGGCCGAAGCGGCAGCGACAGCAGGGGTGGGCTGAGAAGGAGTAGAGTCAAAGAAGTCGAACAGATCTGTAGCCTTGGGAGCTGAAGTCGGAGCTGGCGTAGCACTTAGAGCAGGTGTAGCAGAGAAAGAAGGGGTAGACGAAGGAGCGGACTGGAAGTCATCAAAATCGTCGTCTGGGGTAGGCGTCGAGGAAAACGAAGCTTGGTTTTGAAGCGCGGCTATTAGACAAAGAATTTCCAAGGAGTAGACAGAATTAGCTCGAATGTCAGAATGTATAAGACCGAACCCTGAAACGTACGAGGAGGAACATCGTCATCTCCAAAGTCAAAGAGATCGACCGCCTTGGGAGGTGAGGGTGTCTGTTTCACCACTGGAGGCGGAGGGGCTGCAGCGGCCTTCCTTTGTTCCTCTTTACCCTTGGTGGCCACGCTAACACCTCCCCCATTTCGTCTGGCCGGAGGATGAGGGCTCACATCTTCTTCGTCGTCCCCTGCATCATACTCCTCGAATCCTCCTCCTCTCGACATGGGATCTCTAAAACCGTTTCCTCTGCTTCCTCCGCCAGATGAGCCCCCAGCAGCGCGTTGATTACTACCAGAGTACTCGTCATATCCTCTTCCTCCGCTTGCGCCCCCTGAAAGGGAGTCGCTGCCGAACCCACCGTATCGGGAGCCGGTGTTGGTCTGGAAGGAAGCGCCCGAGAGGCCACTGCTGCTACCTCCGAAGGAGGTCCCCTCATTTCCAACCCCGATATACTTCGATCGATTTGCCTTTGCTTTCCGACGTTCAACACGGATTTTTTCCACATCCGCAAGAAGTTCGGAAATTTCTTTAGATCTGTTTCGAACTGGTTATGCAAGAAAAGTACAGAAGAGGTCAAAAATGTGTTTAACAAGCTTAAAAGCAAACTCGACGATTCGAATCATGCGGGCTTTTCATGCATACCGTTGATCCCCTGATCTTTCCCCTTGTCGTCCACATAGTGGAAGTTTCTTAGCATCTTGATAGTAGCGACGTGAGCCCGGGCATCATCTACGACTCTTTCTGAACCATTCTTCACCAGATACTCGAGCAAAACCAATGCCTTGGAATAGATAGAGGATGAAAGCAAGTAAACAAATTGCTGGTCAAGAAACATGAAGAACTAGACTTACTTTATAGATCTCGCGCCATTCTCTGGCTTCCTTCTCCATGAACCTCTTGTAAATTGTGGGCATAATCTCGTTGAAGTTTTGGCTGAAATTTGGGTAATGCAATAAGTCGTAAGCGAGAGAACTTAACTGCGAAACAATACTAGATGACTTCTAAGGCGCACAAGTTAAAGGTTCTATATTTCAAACAGCGCAAGAAGTGAGATGGAAGTCGATGAAGGAATCAGCAACGGTCTTATCAATACTTTGACCAACAAAGACACAACTAACCCGGACGCGATTTCTTGCATCAAAGATGATGAGGCACCCCTACAAATTGAAAGAAAAATAAGAGCGATGAGTATATATCGATAAATCTCGGGCGGTCCCGAGGCCTGCCCGTTCCATCTACAACACACTACAGACAGAAACTTTGGGCTTGGTTTTCTTCATTCTCTGAAGAATTGCACTTTACATGGCAATGTATCCCGAGGTTGGATGTAGTGAAGGGCTTTGTGTCTCGATGTTCACGATATAGGGAATGGTAGAGGAAGAAAAGAGGAGGAAGGAGGAAGATAAACAAGAGGGAGATCTGTCATTGAGACTAACCATGCGTCGCCATTAGTCGCCTCTAGTACTTTAGCTTCGTAAGGAGGTACGTTGAGGACCATATTCTTAGCGGTCGAGTAGTAAGACTTGAGGTCATACATCTTTAGATTACAAACATGGAAGCATTGTCAAATAGATGATAATCGATCTTCATATAGGATCAGGAGGAGAGGACTAACAGTGACTTGGCTGAGCTGCTCGCCCAGAGCCTGGTGAGCAGTTACCAAAGCGAGATTGATGATTAGCCACACAATTATAAAACTTGGCATCATGACTATTTTAAGGATGATATGTAAGAACATACAGCAATCTTGTCCATGATGCGTGGGTGTTTATGTGATGAGTGGCAGGAAGAATTGATGGACGTATAGGTGTTTGGGATGGAAGAAGTAGAAATAAGATGAGGCGAGCGGCCGTTTGTAATATTCCGGGAATTTTCCTAGTGAATATTAGGAAAAAAAAGATAAGTAGAATTCTACTAAGCATTCTCTCTGTGTGACCATCATCAGCCCATCGTACAAATTCCTCATCCTCTTCTAAAAGATGGCCGTCAACAATACACCCACATATGGAGATCTCATAGATTCTCTTCCTTATATAGATAGAGACCTTGAGGATGTTTCAGGTAAATCTCTCTTTAGTGCCATCACTCCTTTCGTCTCGATTGCTGTCCAAATCTTTTTGTTCATTCTATATCAAACAAGACGTCTGCTAACCTTTTGAGGAACCATCTATGTCTTAATAGGACTTCGAGAAAAGGCAGAAAATCTTGTTCAAATCGAGTTGAAGAAATCAGGTGGTTTGTCCGGCAAAGTGGATCACCCTCGGATGCCCAAAGAGTTGGATCAAGATCTCTTTTCCGTATGTACTGGCTGTTGATCTGTTAAACTGCCAACTTTCGCTTGGACTGTATGGGCTTACAACTCTTGGATAACTTTATGTTACCATACATATGGTCATACCTATTCGATTTTACTTGCTTTGGGATTTGGCCAAATAGAACTCGCCGGCATTGACCGCGCTGCTGCAAGATTATCCATCCAAACCTGTAAGTCAATCGCGTGTCTTTGCCTGTGAATCCTTCTTGAGAAGGAAGGAAGTGGCTAATGGATGACTGCTCTTGTAAAACCTTGATCACTTCAATGGTCTCTTGGCTATAACCAACAATCAGCTTTCGGCTATTGACACGTCCCGCTACCAACTTCCTATGCCATCCTCAGACGATGCTACTGAGGAAGAATGGAAAGCTGCAAGCGACAACGCGCGTGCTCAATTAGAGCATCTTAACATTCGGTTCGTTTTACTTGTCTTGTCTCTCCCAACGTATTGTTTCTATCGCTGATTGTCTTGATTCCGAATGATCGATATGTTTCATTTAATCTTGATTAGACAAATCAACTTGGGCCTTCTTTCTCAACACGGTCCCAATGCCCATCTGATTCATAATCATCTTCTCGAGTCAGAAGCCAAGCGACTAGAGGCTGCAGTCGAGTTACTGAAGGCTCAGGTGGTGGACATCAACCGAAAGCGAAAGAATGCCCAAGTACGTCGGCTGAAATATAAACTCTTCCTCAGTCTACCTCTGACCTTCCTTTTGTTCCTTTTCTGTCGAATATCCTCTAATCGTCCTCACCCTCTATCATCAAAACAGACAGATGCTTCTCAACCAATAGCCAGATTGAATTCTCAGTGGAATCAGTTAATTTCATCTACATTACAAACTGAGCTTGCAAACACAGCATTGGAAGCTGAGGTTGAGGAACTGAGGAAGAAGGAACGAGCGTTGGGCTTGAGTTAGATACATTCTTCTTAGACTGCTCCTTTTACTTCTCCTCTTGGAGAAGATGTCCTTTTTTCACTAGAAGGGCTTGTAATCTGGTGAGTTTTGTAGTTCTCTTGGGAAAGAAAAAGAAAGCAAGAGTCTGACAACGATTCTCTTGGCATGTCCTGACTGGCTGGATGATCTCGTTGTTTTTGAATGAGAAGTGTATAAATGAATTCCTATTGCGGTAATCTGCTTCAATTGTCCAGCTTCTGTTAAGCGTAATCTTACAACTATGATACCTGCTTCCGGAAGACTTTCAACGTAATTGCGCAAAGAACGACCGATATCATCTTGTGTTCTGGAGCGGTGCTTGGTGAGTTTTAAGAAGTAGCTATAGGCACAAGAAAATACCTCCCCATTGTGTACTGCGACAGATTCCTTAAGAGAGGTCTCTGTTGTGCTGACAGTCCTGGTCTCGATCAAGCTAAATCTTGATGTTATCTCCGAGATATGTTCTAAAAAACCTCTTATATACCTATCTCCACCCCCTCCGAGCTTGTTCTCAGTTGGATGTGCACCTGATCTTTCGTTACGGTATCTGAAAGGATTGGTCTATTTCAAACAAAACATAACTTGGATAGAAACCAAAAGGCACTGGTGATGCTGCCAAAATGTATAAGGCTCAAAGGAAAACGAACGAAAATAATGATAGAGAGGAAAGGAAGAAGGTGAAGTAGAGAAAGGCCGTTTAATCGTCTCCGGCGAGCTTTCGAACTCGCTTGAGAACGGAGTCACGATCTGGATCGTACGGATGAGTTTTTCTGTATTTGAGTAAGAAGGACAAAAGTATCAGAAACAACTGATCAGTTATAAGACAACGATACCAGAGATCTGATCTCGACGTTTCTCAACATGATCCTTCGCTTTGACACGTACGAAGGGATCTCTAGCAAGGCTGGGAACGCCTGAGAATATTTATCGACAGTCGGCCGGATCATCTCGGCAATCTATCAAGCCAGTTGTCAATTGGGTTTGGCAAGATAGAGATGGAATACATAAGAAAATGTCAGAGAACAAGTCGATTATCGCAACATCAGAATCTGTTTGAGAAGTGGACGGACGTATTGGTTGATCAAAAGGATGGCAATATCAGACCGTTGAGTGAACTCTTCGAAAGCAGCCTCTATCGTCGACGGTTGGGTCTCTATAGAAGTGGACCAATGGACAACGAGAAAGAAGCAGAAACACAGAGATGGGAAGAAGCATCGATCAGATGTGAGATATGTTAGGAGGACAAAACGTCAACGAAGTGAAAGGAGAGGATGAGATGAACAGAGTGAAGACCGGCACGTACTTGCGTCAACTACCAAGAAGTTCTTCTTCCCTTTGTCGATGTGTCCTGTTCCTGCTAACAGAAGTCCAGTAATCGAATCCTTGAAAACAGAATCCCCAAAGATATCCCCAGATGTTTAACCGCAAAAGTAAGCTCGTGTTCGTCTAGACAGCCAACCGTTCGCTCGGTATCGAACAGATGGTCTTATGGATCCATCTTTGATCCGTCCACCTGATAAGTAGACCATCCTCCGTCCCAGATATCAAGTCAACTGCATCTTGATTGATACCACTCCATTCTTTGTCTTTAATCTCGTCCATCTCCGGCTGGTCTTGATCATGAGCCTTGTTCTCCATAAAAACCATACCAGGTAAAGAAGGCCGAGATCTTGATTGGAACATAACGAAGAGAACTTTAAACAAACAAGAAAGACTAACCTCATCTCCAATGCAAGCAATGAGCGTTCTGTTTTTGGCCGAAGGATGAGACATTGTGATTGATACTTGAGAGTGTAGGTAGTCGACTGTCGGATGATTATGGCCACTAGCCACTTGGTGTGATGGGCAGAGGACCCCATATCGGGGGTATAATCCCCCTTTCGGTTGTGTTCTGGCCCGCACCTTGGACAGCTCACATATTCATACTCATGAACTTTTGTGCAGAGAACGATAATCTATGTAACAAGCATTGATAACAGGCCCTCTCTCCTTGTTTTTAGTATGTAATAAAATCCAGCAAAAGCGACAAAGAAGTAGGAGCAATGATAGAACACAAAACATGTAGGGAAGAGAGAATCTCTTTTTTTTTTTTTTTTTGTTCCTTCAGGTCAAAATGGTATGTCAATGATGCTCTCATAAAATAAAATAAAAAGTTTTTCAGAAGAAAGCTTGTCGTTCCTCCAGACGGCTATCCAGGGACCACACCCGGACCCAGCCTCCAACCCATCACTCCGACCGGCGTTCCCGGCGCGGGAGAGCTTCCCATATTGCTCGCGGTCGAAAGCATTTGCTGCCTACCTGCCAGAGGAGTGTCAGAGCCTTGTCCGGAAGATGGCTGGTAGCCTGACTGGAACGGGCGTGTCGATGGCTGACCGGAATTTCCGCCGTTGGATGCATACTGGGGTTGAGAAGGTCGTTGAGCAGGCGAGTAAGTGGAATGCTGCTGCTGCTGCTGCTGCTGTTGAGATTGATGTTGGTGTGGGGTAGACCGTGAAGGTGGGTTGGAGGACACAGATGAAGACGAAGACGAGACATGCGCCAATGGAGGTCGGAATGGTTGAGGCCTGATGTTGCCTGGTTGAGTTGATGGTCTCTGCGCGCCTCCAGGCGTGCCCATCCGTCCAACACCGGCTAAAGGAGCTTGCCTGTTGATCGACCCTGCCTGTTGAGGTGGAGCTAACGAATGAATTCGGACGGTTGTGTTGTCCTTCAGACTATAAGGCTTTGTTGGATCAAGTGTGCCTCGATATGAAGGTCGCGAGTTGGAAAGAGAGAGTAACGATTGTAAATTATGAAGTTGAGACGGAGTGATAAGTTTGCGGGTCGGAAGTGGTGAAGAGTATATGTCTGTCGCGTCTATGGGAGCAGCCGCCAAGAAGGAGACCAGTCGAGCTAAGGATGCCGAAAAAGATTGTGCTGATGAAAGATCAAGGGATAGGATTCATGAAAATACACGATATGAAAATCCGGTCAGATGTGTTTTCAGATCCAAAAGTTGTTAGCGCATAGCTTTTAGAGGGGACCAACCTAATCTCGTTTCAACTTCTCCCACCTCAGATTCTTCTCTTCTCACTCTGCCAATCTGCAACTCTCGGAGCAACCGCGCCCTTTTCCAATTGTACTCTAGCATCTTGTCCACGTCCATATCTTCATTTTTCATGTCATCAACTTCCCACCCATCGTCAAGCTCGGCCAACCGGTCAATTATGTCCAAGGAGTAATCTACCTGAATAGCTCTGTGCATGAGTTCTTGAAGATCCCGTTTCGACTGCTGAACGGACTCTGTGAAGGACATAGTGGCTTGTGACGAATCATACGACGGACAAAATGATGAAAAAGGACTCGGATTTATTATGGATACTGAATAGGAAAACAGCATGAAACAAGGCAGTAAAAGAACAAGGTCAATTCAAACTCTGATATAAAATAAACTCTCAAACGAAGGGATAAGAGGAAGAAGAGAACCAACCAGGATGCAAGGTCACTCCATTCGATGGACGAACATGGACCCGTTTGACTCTAGGAATTGACGCCTGTCCCAGTTTAGGCTCTTGATCTATCGGCATCAGGGGAGTTGGGTGAATCTCAATCTGATTTGCATGACCTGCAAAACCAGACATCAAAAGAGAGCAAAAGATCAGAACAACCTGCATCACTTGACACATATCAGGACAAAAGAGAAATTACGGACCTATTCCCATTAGATCAATGTCTTCTTCGCTCTCACTATCATTGCCGCCATCGATATCGGTCGCCTTCCTAGGAGGATCGAGGACGACAGGATCTGTGAAGAACGTGCCTCCCCATTGAGGGGGCTGGCCCCAAGAGGGTAACTTTTGGTACAAGGCGACGACTTTTCGAGGTTCTATTCAGGATGGACCAGAGATATAAGAGCGAAAAGAAAGGTTGTTTCTTTTAATTAGCACTCTAAGAAGTATAAACGAACAGATAACATAAAAAGAGAGGGAAAGATGGATCGGAACACACAGAGGACTCACTACTATTTATGCCTGTACCACGCTGACCTTTGCCAAATGCGTTGAGTAAACAACGGACACTGCGTGCCCAATTTTGACGAGCGGCTAGAGCTTTATCTGAAGCAACGTCCAAAACCGATCGATTAGGCGGCGCCTCGACGGGCGAGATAGTTTCCAAAAATTCCTGAACGATGAAAAGGGCAGTCCGGTGAGGAAGGTAGGCAAGAAATGCGGTGAGCTCTCACAAGACGTGGATTTTTTTGACGATGGAATTCAAACAAGAACTGATATTTACAAGAATGGGTTGTCGAGGAGGCGCGTCTGAAGTGGTAAGAAGATTGTACAACGTCGTGGTGGAAGACGAATCGGGGGACGTTATAGAAACTGGAAAAGGCGAGTGAAGGAGAAAGAGTTTTTGATCCATTCTATTGAGAGTTTTAAGCAAAAAAAAAAACATAAAGTATCGATGATCAATAATGTTAATGATAATCAAACGTCGAAAAGCCACTGGAAAGGAAGAGAGGGAGAAAAGACGAACGCTTGGAGGATGATCAGCAGCTTGTTTCTGCTTTCAGTATCCAAGACGTCTTGGCCGTCGGTCTGATTGTTTAGGCTTCCGATTCCTTTATCTGGTCCATGCTTTTCGGGATCCATCACCGTTTCTTCCTCGTCCTCGTCTAATTCACCCTCGGCATCTAGACTGGCATCAACCTTTTCCCTTTTGGCTGAGAAGTTGAGGGCATATGGAAGTCCGTCCAGGGCAGTAGCTATCGAGCGCTTTCGTTTGTGAGCGTTCCCATCAAAGGAGGAGTTCTCGGAAGATATCTCTGGATGTTTTACAAAATCAAAATTGATATAACGTGAGAACAACGGACAGACGAAGGATAGATCGTCTAGATACGGAGATCAGCGAGCTGCAAGATTAAAGAAAGGGATGGTGCTGATGAACATGTTTGATATCATGAGTTAAGGGGAGAACCAGATTTGGTGCTTGCCAATCTGGCTTAGTATAAGGACTAAAAGAGCGCGAAACTTTCCGAGAATAGTGATATCGAAAAGGGTAGAACGAACGAGAGTGAGACGCAGAATGGAGCAAATGAACTGACCTGATTGCTCTGGATTACCTTTACCATTTGAGAACGAGGCCGAAGTGAAAGATGAACTGATCGCGTCGGTGCGCGTCGGTTGAGCCATTTCCTCTTTTTTTTTGTCTTGTTATTCTATGAATCCGCCGCCTTCTACTCAACTCTTTCGAGTTATCTGATTTAAATTCGTTCGTTTGATTTCTGTGCTGAAGTAAGCGTGGCCCAAATCAACGTGCTGTAGGGTTTGGGTAGATCAAAAAAGAAGAGTAGATAGAAACAAGAAACGGGAGAGAACTCGAATGGTGAGTATAATGGCGAGCGAGATTCGGACAATCATGAACCCAATTTCGGTTCACAGTCGACGCGTAACCAGGGTTACAGCTGGAGCCGGTGTATTATGTAAGCAGTCACCATGTCTTTGGATGATAGCTAAGTACAGTAGATATTCTAGCTCGACGCCAAGGCTAGACGTCTTTATAAGAACGATGATGAAAGAAACAGTTCTCTATATGTGATCTGTAAACCCATATTATTATCAATTGTCATGTTGTTTTGGTTTCAGATTCGAGAGAGGTATCATAGCTGATGGTATGTGGAATGGATCGATGGGTGACAGACGGGGGCCCATAGGTCTATAACAACTCTCTCTAATGCATTTATGACTGTAACTATGAATCCTTGTCTACTACACTGACAAGGCTAACTTGGAAGAGATAGCAAGCTTTCTTCACTCCGTCCTTCTCTATCTTGTTTCTTCACGATCAAGCGTACCTTAGAAAAAGCTCGGTTTCTTTCGGATAATCTACTCTCAATCGGTTCTCATCAGTATTCTCTTGGACACAAACCCACATAAACTCTGTTGTTCGGATTAATGAATAGCGGCTCAGATACTTCACTCGGATCTGATCGTTCGTTGGTTAGTCATCTCTCGTCCGTATTTTTTGTAACTGCGATCAGATTCAGTGCATCGTATGTGTTCATCTTGGAAGCTGCTATTTGATAAGAAGGAAAAGGAAAAGGAAAAGGAAACGGAAACGGAAAAGGAAAACAGGGGACGGTTGAAGGAGACAAGAAGAGTCTTTGTATGAATGCCAATAGTGTCATCGGCTGGTCGATAGATTATCCTCGTTTGTTGAGCGTCTGAGTCACTTACACCAGAACTCAAGCTGACTCTCGGTGTTTCGTCCTTCACACTGCACTCTGCCATCATTTGGCAGGAAGAGGCCGAATTCATGTCCTCCTCTGCATGCAACCCTTTATCTAATGATGAAAACCATCTGTCATCCACCTCGCGTCCACACAAGACAAATGCTCGGACTACTACGAATTCAGGAACTAGCTCAAGGGCCAACAGCGGTAGCAGTAGTAAATCCCGATATGGTGCTAATACCAATTCTCAACGTCGAGCCTCTTCTTTGGTCTCGTCTAGTCGGACGTTGAAACGAAAACCTAGTCTCAATGTGGATCTTGAACGGGATTGGAAGAACGACATACATGACGATAGCATCTTGGATGATTGGTTTGATTCTGACAGACCAATCTCGAATGAACCACTCGCCTCGACGTCAACCACTGCTTCAACCTCTACTTCTTTACCGTCCTCCAAGTTTAGACCAAAGAGAGCTAGGCCCTCGACTCCTCCCATAGACGTCTCTAAATCAGAGACGGAATCCGAAGACGACAAACCTAGCACGCACCCTTCTTATCATTCCATTTCTCCTAACCATTCCCGTCAAGATCGATCTCAAATTAGAACATTTTCTCGCCAACAATCCTTCTCTCCTTCAAGAATCGGAAGCGATAGCAATACTCAGATGGTCAATTCTTCCCAACACAAAGGCAAGGGCAAAGTCCTTACAGATGATCCCGTGTTATTCGAAGAAGATGATTGGTGCTGTTCCATCTGTCAAGACATCCTAGTTGGTGCCAGCGTACTCGGAGCATGTGGACACGAATATTGTGGGAAATGCATCTGGGAATATATCAAAGCAGGCAACGTAAGTACGACCGACTGACTACATCGTTGGCCTTCTGTGTCTGATTCTCTCGTCCCTTTTTCTTGTTCTTGCTCTTCGTCATACGAATATATCATAGACACACTGCGCAATCTGTAGGGTCAAGATGACTGAGCCCAAGGCGGTGGTTCTGTACAAGTTGAATGAGTTGGTTGAAAAGTGGGCCGAGAAAACCCTGCGCGGCAAGGAAAAGGAGAACTGGGAAATTCGTAAAGAGTGTGTTTTCTGTTCTACCCGTTGTCGTTTCAAAACGTTATAAGTAGAAATCCAGATGGCTCATCTAATCACGTCCTCTCGTATCAATTGTCTCATAGTGAATGGCTTGGTACGTGCAGTCAATTTGGATCTGTCATCTAGTATAAATCCCTCTGATGAATCTTTGCTCGACTGTTCTCATCACAACTATTTGCAGCCTATAAGTTTTCACTCGCCGATGAAGCAGCGGAACTTGCCTCCAAAACTATTCAACGCGCTCACCAAACACATACATTAGATGATAGTGGCGCTTTGTATGATGTAAGGCCACTTCGTTCAATTGGATAGATAGCTTGTTCAACTGTCATCTGATTGATTAACTTGATAAACATATTTATCCGTGGATAGAATCTATATCGGAACTCTTATAATCTTGAGAACGAAATGGTACGTCAATTTGTCGAACAATAAAAACGCATGCTGCCTGTACCACCTAGCTCACTTGCGCTTTTGGTCTTTTCCTCTACTCTTCATCCGAACCGTCTTCCACTTGCATAGATTCGACGTTATCAAGACGAGCATTCAAGCGACACGATTCTGCCTCATGGAAACTCTTTCAGTATTGTGAGATTCTCATTTCGTTGCATCTAAAGTGACTTTATCTGATTACCGAGAACAATCCGGAGCTTACTTCAATCTTGTTGGGTGCTTCTCGATGAATACAGCGATCCCATCATAACTTTCCACTGCTAGGTGCTCCGGTCTCTCAACGGTTGCCAACCAACAACTTCAGCGCTTCCTCTGCATCACCATTGACTCTACCTATCTCTCAGAGGATACCACGCGCCAACCCCGGTTCTTCTATCCCCCCATCTTCCTGGAGCGACCGACTAAGTCAAAGACGACCGTCAGCTAGTGGATTCATACCGACAAATTTTCTTCATCAGCCCAACACTGGCACTATGCCCTCTCGATCACACTCGTCCGGCTCGGTTTGGGGTATCAGGCCTTCGGCATATACATCCTCAATCGGGCCGCATAGCTCCGCTTCCCCTTCCTTAACCGGAACAACTGCTTCCTCTTCCTCCTCCTCCTCTTCTACAGCGAGACAACCACAGTCTTCTAGGATCGTTCAACCAGGTTCGATGAGTGCCCCGGCAAGACGGGCGAGAAGTCAGGCTACACCAGATGTGGTAGATCTCACCGCTGATTGAGGGTCATGATAAAGTGTACTGGGATCTAGACATGGGATATATGATTAATGACTTTTTCGTTGTGCTTTTTATATACTGATTTGGTTCTGTTCCAGTCAAGTTTTGATTCAGTTATCCAATTGTGCTCTGTAGACCGGGTTGATGTGATCGGACGGAAGACATGACAGCTCATGGGTCAAAAGGAAAAATCTAATCACCGCCTGCTTACTTTGGCGTTTCTTATTTCAACCTCCTGTACATCAGTTCATTTACTTCCATCTCCACCGTTTTTGGTTCGCCTATTCGAGTGATTGAGCTCAATTCACATCCTTATCATGTCTCGCCCTTCATCTTTCGATAAGATTCAGTCCCATTCTCCTGACCTAACTGAATCTGCTCCTTCAAGCAAACCGATGCAACAAACGAACACACTAGCTCTCTTACTACCCCACCCGTTCCTATTTCACCCTTCGATCCTTGATTTGCTGCGAAAACACTATGAATTGTTTGGAAAGATCCATACATGGGCACCTATCAAAGCATTCGGAAGGGTCATTATTGTGTTTTACGAGGAAGAGCATGCGATGAGAGCTAGAAGAGAAGGTGATAGGCTGGAGGTAGGGAGACCGGACGGAGTGCAAGATGATGATACTAAACAAAAAACGGCACAAGAAGAGGATCCTCCAACGTATTTTAACGCACAACGACCTGGGTGAGTCCGATTGAGATCTTCTTCTTCTTCTTCTTCTTCTTCTTCTCCTTCTCCTTCTTTGAGTTAAGTAGAAATGCGATAGGCTTTTTGTCCCGTTCTCAGACCTAACTCTTCACTCTCTTGTGCATGATCCACATCCGCCTTTTCCTTCTTTCTCTCAAAAGACTCATTCTTCGACTATATCTCGCTGCGCCCACTTCATTAACACCGCCTACAGATAAACACCTCGAGCCACCGACGCTCACTCGAAATTTCCTGATTTCGCCTCCTGGGTCACCTCCTGAAGGATGGGAGCCGATCGAGGAAGATCCACCAAATAGCACGACGTTGGCCGCTGATTTGATGAAAGCCTTGGAGGCTATCGCCGTTAAACCTGAACTTAAACAACGACGGCGACCGGGAGAGGTCGAGACGATCATTGATTCACAGGCCGAGGGAAACAGTGCGCATGGACCAAGTGTGACCGTTCAGGATTGCACTCCCAGTATCTTGGTCGGTGAGGGCGAAGGAGAAGAGGAAGACCTCGATGACCAAATACCAGAAGAGATCTTTGAGAGCTTGGAAGGAAGGAGGATCAGCTTGGTCAAAGCTACGATCGAGAGTATGGGTGGGAAATCACAGGACGATGACTGGTTTGGAGGTGAAAGTGATGCATTCGCTCCTAGTCCTGGTCAGAGTCTAGTGGTCAATAATGGGTCAGCGAGGATTCCAAAGATCGTTCCCACGGCTATGCCCCCTCGTACATAAACCACGAGCGAATGTCTCCGGGTTTTCATCTTATCGTTTGGAGGTTTTTGTTTCTGTGGCAAACTCTGGTTTGGTAAGGGGAGAGGGAAGAGTGAGAGAGAGGGGGAGAGAGCTCGCCTTTTCGTCGATCCATCGATATCATTTGTAGTTCTTCTTTGCTCTTTCTTTTCTTCCTTCTCGCAACTGGTGCGAATCAAAGTGAGTTCCTTGTCCGGGTTCACGTTGCTATCCGGTCATCTTCCAATACCGCTCGTCCGACACATCTTGCCTCACTCCACTCTCGACGGACTCATAATGGCTATCACTTATCACTCATCACTCATCGCCCTTCTAAACCCGGACTGAACTACCTCGAACTTCATGTGATCTCTTTCTCTCTATCTCTCTTTCTCTATCTCTCTCTCTTTCCAATCGATCCTTACTATAGACTGAATCCAAAGATCTATATACGAGAAACAGAGACGACAAAATGACTGCATAAAAGAAAAGTCAATGGAATTTATGTAATGGTGTTTCTTCTACACTGTCGTTCTAACTCTCTTTTTGAAGAAAGCTCGAAACCCCTGCGATAGATCCAAAAGAAGTGAGGAGAGAGCAAGATTGAACAAAAGGTTATTTAAAAGAAATAAAGTAGCAAGGAAGGAAATGGACGAGGTGATTATAAAGGATATATGTTCATGTAAGACAAGGAAAAAAGGGGAGGAAAGAAAAAATAGAATAGTGTAAATGTATGAAGAGATAGGAGGGGCCAATCGGGCGCTCATCTTAGAAGGAAGGTTTAGGTCGAGGGGTGAACTTGAGATGAAGACCATCCTTAGGGAAAAGAGTGGCGATAACCCTGTGAAGAAAGCAAGTGTTGGCAAAAAACAAAAAAAAAAACAACATGTCAGTCGGAAGTTGACGGAGGTGAGGACTCGAAAAGCAAGGCGATATATCTGAAGAAACGTACTGGAACTTGCCCGTGTCGGGAGTGATCTTGTGGTGCCAGTCCATGGTGACAGACGCGGTTCCCACACAAGCAGCCAGATGCATGTAGGCATACTCGAACCCGATACACTTGTGGGCACCAGCTCCCCAAACCATGAAGTTCTTCGGGTTGGCCTCAGCGCTTCCACCCTTCTCAAGCCATCGCTCTGGAACGAACGAATCTGGCTCGGGGTAGATCGTCTCGTCATGGCACGATGGCCAAAGCGAAGGAATGAGCATTGTTCCCTTTGGCACGGTGTAGTCAGGTAAGATTGGGAAAGGCTTGAGAGTCAAGTAAGGAACCTGGAATAGCCATTGAGGGAGACATCGTTAGTTTGAGCATCAACAGAGAACCCATCAGATAATCATGATCGGGTATCGCTAGAAAGAGGTTCATGAAAGAAACAGAGAACGAACAAAGATGACCGGAGGAATAAGTCGGAGGGCCTCCTTGACCATAGCTCGGGTATAAGTCATCTCGTCCATCTGGTTGAATGAAAGCGGAGCATCGACATCGTTGTGTCGGACATAGTACTGTTCCTCTCGGACTTTGGCCAAAATCTCTGGGTGGTCGGCCAAAAGCTCGCTACGAATGAACGAATGTCATCGACAAGTGAGCATTCAAGATAAAGTCACAGAGGGCAAGAA
>MVAI01000178.1:0-40169 GCA_014825565.1 Phaffia tasmanica | reverse complement strand
TTCCCAAATGAGTGGCCATCAGCCTCCGCCTGCCCATGGCAAGCTTGATTGTCTCGACCAACTTTTTTGTCGCTTCCCTCTCTCGCTCGTCCCGTTCACGCTCGCGTTCCTTTGTCTTTGTCATTGTTGATGTGCCCGGTCCTGTCAAGTTTCCTCCATGGCTGCCACCGGCTCCGCTACCAGAGACAGATCCACCAGACGGTCCTGCTCCACCGGTAGCGGTGTGGGCTTCCTTCTTTCGTTTCTGCTGTTTCGCAATCTGCTTTGCTCGTTTTGCCCAGCAGGTGTCGATGATTCGGTCCAGTCCGTCGAGACATTGTTGATACTCGGAGTACGCCAGTCGTTCTTTTGCGATCTCGAGTAGGATCAACCGACGCGCCTCGTTCAATGAGACCTGTTCCTTTAAGAGCTTCTGACATTGTCGAAGTGATGTCGTGATCTCGTCGTCCTCTCGTTGTGACCAGTCGACCTGTGTTGATCGCGCAAGGGGAGGGGAGGAAGGAAGTTCAGGTCAACTCGAGAAAGAAGCAAGAGAAACGCGGACAAGGTACCACACACGAGACCTCGTCCCGGCACTCACCTCTTGTTTTCCTAAAAGTCCCACAAACATCAATTCCTTCTTGACCCTGTCCTCTAATGAGCCCAGCCCGACATCTTCCGAGGGTTGATCGACCTCGGGTTTTATCCGATCGTTCGTCCTCCGATCAGGAGCATCATCTTCGTCCATCTGATTTTCTTCAAACACCACTCCTCTCTGTCCCCCGCCGGGCACTTTAGGGACTCGCAAGAATCCACCTAGCACTCTCTCCATGAGCGGTCCTTCGCCTCGGTCCTGATGAACAAGGTCTTCATCCTTCATGTCTCGTCTGGGATTGTAATGGAACGTCTTTCTACCCATCCGTGGGTAATCTAAACTTCGGTTCACCCCGTTTGGTCCTCCCTGTGACGCTATCGGTCCGGTGGCTCCGTTGACGTCGTTCGATGGTCTCGATCCGTTGGAATCCAACATGGACTGATCCTGTCGAGAATGAATGTCCTCTGCTTTGATCTTGGCAGGCGAACTGATTGTCCCTCCTGTCGAACTCGGACCGGTTAGGGGCAAACCCAACTCGATCAACCTGTCTTCCTCCTCCCATACTTCTGAATAATGTCTTCCCAGCGCAGGAACCCCAAAGGGCGTCTTGTCTTCCTCCTTGTACGTCTTGAGAAAGGCAAGATCTTCCTCGCCTATCGGTCGGACGTAACCTTCGGCCGTTTGCCAGAATGTGGCAAACAACAGTTGGGTCCCCGGCTTGGCTTGAGTAAAGTCCTCGTTCACCTCGGATTGCGTCGTCGGTAGAGGTGTCATCGGTTTCTGGATCTCTGGCTTTGGAGGGACCAGCGTTCGAACGGCCGAGCCATTCAGGGACGTGACAGGAGGTAACGAAAAGTTTATGTTTGAGCCGGGAAGATTGGACGCGTTCGGGAAAGGCGAAGAAATAGTAGTAGCCGTGGTGGGATTGGCGGTGGTGGCGAGAAGAGAAGGGTCTTGAGTCGGACAGGGTGAATGAGAACCCGCTTTCTGACGAGGTGTAGAACTCGAAGAGACAGTCGCTAGTGGGGAGATAGCTCGGTTGGAACTGTTGATTAGTTTGATCTTTGGCCGAGCCACAGGAGGCGTCATATTTGTCGATCCTCCTGAAGCTGGTGTCGAAGTCTTTGTGACGATCGGAGGTGTCGACGTCGATTTAGTCACCGAAGCCTCTCTGGACCGACCGATAGCTGCTGTTGATGTCGATTGAGAAAAGGGGAGGGAAAGGTTGGCATGTAATCGTCGCGTTCTGGATATATAAAGAGAGAAGAGAGAAGAACTTGCCTGAAGAATCACCATGTCCACGAGGTGGAGCACCGCTTCGTGCGACGGGCTCATGTTCTCCTTCCGCGTCACTCGAGACCAACTGCTCTCGTTTCCTCTTTTTTTTTCTGTACAGGTTTGGACAAGACAAAAAGACACGTAAGAAGAGTGGAAAAGATCACATGGGACCAGATGGAGAGATAATAGGGAAAGGGTTTTCGAACTTGTTTTTGGGAGCACCCACCACGGTGGAAGACGCGTCAGAATCCATCTCCGAGTCATTAAGCTGGGACATGCCTGCACTCGGTGAGACAGGGGGAATAGATATCGCTCCTAAATACAGTTCACAACATATTCATCTGTTAGCGAATCCTAACGGCGAAAACGAACATGGAAGGACCGACGAACCGGACTCGAGTTTGACCCGGTGGGTCGCCGGTTTGGAAACATCTGGTCCGGGTGTTTGTGATCTCGACCGCGACCGAGTTGACCGTCTGACCACCTGAGGAGGCAAAGATGGGCTTCTGGGTCTCTCAGACTGTCGAGCCGAATCTTTTGCCATGATCTGGGCGGCTGCCGCTTGGGCCGCATCCTCCTTTTCTTTCGCTCGCTGGGCCATCTCCTTTTCTTTATCTTGCTGCTGGTCCTTTTCCCTCTTAACGATTAGTCTTGCCTGTTCTTGTTCTTCTTCTGCTCCTTCCTTCTCCTTCTTCTCTTTCCGTTCGACCTCTTTCTTCCTATCTTTCTCCTTCTCCCTCCTTACTCGATCTTTTTCCTTCTCGGTTGCCTCTTTTTGTTTCCGGTCCTTGACGGCTTCCTTTTCTCTTGCCGCATCTCTATCCCGAAGAGAG
Organism: Phaffia tasmanica; assembly: GCA_014825565.1. Classification (NCBI taxonomy): domain Eukaryota; kingdom Fungi; phylum Basidiomycota; class Tremellomycetes; order Cystofilobasidiales; family Mrakiaceae; genus Phaffia; species Phaffia tasmanica. The sequence goes on along the minus strand of MVAI01000178.1, from coordinate 37,484 downwards.
TCCAACCTTCTTTTTGAGCTCTCGATGAGCTGTACCCTCCGTTTTGTTGAAGCCCTGAGTTGCTCCAGATTGGTCTGTAGACCATTCAGAGTGGATACCGAGGGCAGATCATTCGAGGAAGATGACTTGTGAAGGAGCTGAGTGAGCACCGGCGAGTATGCCGGCGAGGGTTCCATCTTTGTGGGAACCAAAGCCAGTGTATGAAGGATAATTCAGATCTCGACTATACCTCAGACTATGTTATAGGAATGACGACAAGAGTGAAAAGAGTGAGTATACGACGTTCCAACTGATGCCAACGATGATGGATGGATGGTGGGGATGAGAGATTGGTACTGACGCGTGTACGCGAGCGTGTTTGGGTGGGGGGGAGCGGCAACGCTTAGAGATTAACCCTAACACGGCTAGGATTTCTTCTACCTAGCACCTTGCCTACGGTTTCATCAGTTTACCTCTTGCTTTGCCATTGACCATCAATCGACCGACGTAGCCAGTATGAGACCTACGTTGAACGCATTGAGCAAAGCTTCTAGGTTCCCTTTGAAGTCTAAGCATGCCAACAAGGATTACTACAAAGGTTTGTAGAGGATTTTATTTTATTTTACTATTTTATTATTTTTTCTACTCTTTTTCTTCCTCCCATATGGATCTACATTTTCGTTTATTCTTGTTCTTCTTCCTCTGTCGTTAGGTGGCTTACTGTGTTTTCATCCTTTCTCTCTAAATACATACCCGGTGCTATACAGGAAACAGGCAGTCCTTCCCAGAAGGTATAGGATTCAGGACTGGTCCTCCTGGTCGACATGCAAACTACAGAGGAAAGGCTGGAAAGTCAAACTTTGTCATTGACGACAAAAAGGTCAGGATCTTTATTGGTCCTGGGTTCGAAAGCGAAACTAGCTCGGTATTCAAGTGTAGCGACGTGAGTTTTTTCTTTCTTTCTTTTTTCTCTATGTTTTTGTGTCGTCGAATTTGTCTCCGATTTGAAGAGAAAGAGAGAGAGAGAAAGAAAGAAAGAAGGGGACACACACACACGTATGGTTGTGAGAGAGGACGATGAATGCTTCTGTCGATTAATTTGCTATTGGGTCCCTCGCCACTGTCCTCAAGAATCACTATCTTACTGAGCCAACCACGAATCCATGCTGAACAAACTCCTTCGTTCCATCTGTTTCCACCCGATTCACAGCTTCGCCCGTTCGCTCATACTGCCACCCAGGACGGACACGGAATTGAGATCGGTCTTCCGGGGACAATCAAGAACCGAGTTCAGTTCTACGAGGATCTTAACAAGAGGTTCGGTGTCGGAGGAATCTCGAAGGAAATCAAGACTGACTCTGGATCGTCGTCATCAGCATGAACAGAAGAGGGAGACGGAAAGAAAGAGAGAAAGAGAAAGAGGAAAAGAAAGATATAAGACCATCAACTCTTTTAGAGATATATGACATATAGGTGTATCCCTGATCATAACGTGTGAGCGTTTGAACAGTAAGACCAGATTGAAAGGTGCATCTGATTCGTACAACACATAAAGGGATCCAACATGATGAGACAACATTACTCGGAAAGAGGGAGAACATGTGGAACACTGGTGAATGTATCCACTCTATGGGGATGCGCTCTCCTTGACTGTTCTCTCCTGCTACATTCTCTTACTGAATTCTCTTGATACGACTCCTCCCTATGCTCGATGATCCATGCTGGCCCCGCTCTCTCCGTATTTCCTTCTCCCGCCCTCGACGTCAATGCTTTGGACGCTTCCTTCAGCTTCTCGAACAAGGCATACTAACAGCCGCTTATTCTTCCTTTGGGGGGAAGATACTTAGATAAATATTTCAAATATAAAAAAGTCCCACCTCCTTTTTTTTCTTTTTTTTTTCTTCTTCTCTTCCTAACCATCATCTAACATCTTCAACCCATCTCGTATACACACTCTCATCTCATCTTGTACGTAGGATAGATCATCATCTAGGATACAGTCGTTGCCGCTTTTACTGCTGCTGGCATCGAGCTGCTTCAACACGTATTCTTTTGACTGCCCCGGATGAGACTTGGCTCATCAATCTGGTTCATCTTTCATCTCGTCCTGCTTAGAATAATGTCTCTTTCTTCCAAGCTTTCCATCAAGGATGTCTCTCTCAAGGGAGAGCGAGTCCTCATCCGAGTCGACTTCAACGTTCCCCAGGACAAGAAGACCGGAGAGATCACCAACCCTGCCGTAGGTCCCTCTTCTCTTCTGAACAACACTTTGATCATATTTTTAAACGTGGCCAAGCTTGGCACGTTTAACCAAAAAAAAAAAAAAAAGAAAAGAATGTTCGAGATGCTAATCATCTCATTTCTTCTTCTCTTGCTTACCTTCTCTATAGCGAATCGTTGCCGCCCTTCCTACTGTCAAGTACGCTATTGAGCAGGGTAAGTTAAAAGCGTTCTCCTCTCGATTTTTCCTTTTTATTCCCGAACGTTCTTATCGTTTTCCGACAAGTTCGGACATACATACGGACGTTCGGAAGGAAACCCTCTGTTTCTTTTTGTCGTTCCTCGACCCATCTGGCTGACTCTATTTGGAATGACGTTTGATCCTAGGTGCCGCCTCCGTCATCCTTATGTCTCATCTCGGACGACCTGATGGACACAAGGTCGAGAAGTTCTCCCTCAAGCCTATCGTTCGTTCCTTTCGGCTTGGCTTTATCAGATCGCATTCTCAGTTGCCCTTGCCAAGTTTTGATCCAACAGTACAGCGCTGACATCTTAACCACATGTCTATCATAACAGGCCGAGAAGGTTGAGTCTCTCCTTGAGCGACCCGTCACTTTCCTCCCTGACTGTGTCGGAGAGGAGACCGAGAAGGCCGTTACCGCCGGTAAGGACGGACAGGTCTTCCTTCTTGAGAACTTGAGGTTCTACGGCGAGGAGGAGGGTTCTTCCAAGGACTCTGAGGGCAAGAAGACTAAGGGTTTGTCTAGTCACTTTCCCTTGCATTTTTTCTTCTCAGCTCTTCAAAAGATATTGACTCCTCTTCTCATATGTGCGCTACGTTTGATGGTCTCCCTTCTGCAGCCGACCCTGAGGCCGTCAAGAAGTTCCGACAGTCCCTCACCAAGCTCGGAACGGTCTACATCAACGACGCTTTCGGAACTGCCCACCGAGCCCACTCCTCCATGGTCGGAGTCGAGCTCCCCCAGCGAGCTTCTGGTTTCTTGATGGCCAAGGAGTTGGAGTTCTTTGCCAAGGCTGTACGTTTCATCCCATCTTCCGGAGCCAGTCTCGACAGACACAAACTTACAGATACTCGATCGTGTTCTTCATCTTTAGCTCGAGTCCCCCGAGCGACCCTTCCTTGCCATCCTTGGAGGTGCCAAGGTGTCTGACAAGATCCAGCTCATCGAGAACATGCTCGACAAGGTCGACTCCCTCATCATCTGTGGTGGTATGGCTTTCACCTTCAAGAAGGCTGTCGAGGGTATGAGCATCGGAGACTCCCTCTTTGATGAGGCCGGAGCCCAGAAGGCTGCTGCCCTTCTCGAGAAGGCCAAGAAGAACAACGTCAAGGTTGTCTTCCCCACCGATTTCGTCACTGCCGACAAGTTCGACAAGGATGCCAAGGTGCGCTCCTTTTCTTTTCTTTTTTTCTTTTTCTTTCTTTTTAAAGACCTGACTCACTAACTGTGCCTTTTTTTTTTGAAACGCAACCACACACTCTCTTAGACCGGAACTGCTACCGACTCTGAGGGTATTCCCGACGGATGGATGGGTCTCGATGCCGGACCCAAGTCCAGGGAGGCTTTCCGAGCTACCGTCCTCGAGTCCAAGACCGTTCTCTGGAACGGACCTGCCGGTGTGTTCGAGTTCCCCGCTTTCGCCCAGGGTTCTTCTTCCCTCCTCGATGCCGCCATCGAGGCCACCCAGAAGGGTTCGACCGTGATCGTCGGTGGAGGTGATACCGCTACCGTGGTGGCCAACGCCGGAAAGGAGAAGGATCTCTCGCACGTGTCGACCGGTGGAGGAGCTTCCTTGGAGCTCTTGGAGGGTAAGGTCCTTCCTGGAGTTGACGCCCTTAGCTCCAAGAACTAGACTTTAGAAATCCTCCGCTTCTTATGATTCTCTATTCAAACGCAAACAATATATCACGTTTCTTCTTTAATGCTGTTTCTATAAATCAACATGACATGTTTTTTTATCCCTATCCGCGGGAAGGGTATAATGAGAAACGACTGAAGACAGGAAGGATAGAGTCCCATGGCACTTGCGAAGAAAGAAAGGAAGAGAAAAGAGAAGGAAAAGTGTCCGACAAAAATAACGTAAATAAAATAAATAAATAAATACAAAAAAGGAAGAAAGAAAGAAAACAATACGAAGTAAGAGTCCATGCAAACATCAAATAGAGAATTTGATCAGAAAGGCAAAACAAAGATCAAAGCCGAAAGGAAACCACCGAGCCAAAAGATATCGGTTCCTCCCGTCTTCCTTCCTGCCGCGTTTGAACTCGACCCAGTACTCGTCGCCGTCGATGAAGCCGAACTCGAGGTCGTGCCCGTGCCGGTACTAGCACTCGAGTTTCCATTCAGAACGACGAGAACCCCCTGGTAAGCACCCAAAGCGACCAAGCCGTCTGATCCGAGCGTATAGACGGCTTCTGTCCCGACGGGTAAACCAAACTCATAGCTCTGTCCTGCCCAGGTCGACTCGGTCGTCAAAGTGGACGACAGACCGCCTGTCGAGTTCATGTACTTTACCGTCGTCCCTGAGGACGACGAAGCAAAGCCGAGGGAGGTAACATTGATGGATAGATCGGATTGAGAACCAAGGTTCAGAACGACCATCCGAGCTGGTCCTATCGTAACGTCTCTGACGGCTGAATCATAGATTGGGTAGATCGCTAGATCAGGGTACGTTTCTTCCAGAGGCATGTACGTTATTTGCGACGTGTTGGCTGTCGAGGAAAGTGCTTCGGCTAGTAGAAGGTAGCTAACGAAAGACGGAGTCGATCCGGATGGCCCGTTCCGGGTAGAGTTAGAGGGGTATACAAAGTCGTACCTGTGAGGGAGATACATACGTACGAGAAAAAAAAAGAAAAAAAGAAGTGAGTTGGGTCAGGTTTAGAAAGACAAAGGACGAATAGATGGTTATGGAAGAAGAAAAAAGAGAAGAGGGACGAACCAACTGTAACCGACAGTGTTCGCTTGGTCAGAAGATTGCAAGACAAGAGTCGCGCCTTGGTGCTAAATGGTCAATCAGTGTTTCTCATCAGTGCTCCAACAAAAGAGAGAAGAAAGCGAACCAAAAAAAAGGACAGATATAGAGAGAACAAGACATACTGAATACATCCGAGAAATGTTGGTGTAAGCAGAGTAAAGGATCGTATCCGCCAGCCTACAAGATCAATTTAGGCATTTGTTTTTGAGACGAAAAGTCATTGAGAATTAACATCTCGGCCAGCAAAACGGGTGTATGCATTTCGTATCGAGTAAAGGAGAACGGCTTACCAAAGAGCCTGTCCAAAGGTATCGGATACGTTTTGTTTTCCTGAGCAGCTGACCGAGTTAAATTCGCCTTTCGATCATGTTCAAACAAATAAAAAACCGGTAAAGACAGGTCCAAAGACGTTTAGTTTCATGCGCTTGCTTAGACCGTCGATTAAGAAGAGCCAATAAAGGTAAGGAAGAGCATTATCGAGAGCTTACCGATGACCAAATCAGCCCCTACACTCTTCGCAGCTGCTGTCTGTGGCTTCCAGAGATCCACATAAGCTATCGTACACGATCACAATGGAGATATCTTCCGATCAAGTCAGCCATTGCGCCAAGTGTCCAGCGAGGAGTAGATCGAAGGAGAAGCAAAAGAAGAAAAGAAAAGAAGAAAAAAGATGACTTTACCGGTGATATTTTTATGATTGACCAAGGCGTCCAGCGTGGCAAGCTCGTTTCGGGCAGAGTCACACGTCGAATATTGATACATCTTTCGGTTTCCAGAGCGGGACCAGAGAGAATGGCAGAACGAGCAAACCAGAAGATAATGAGACAAAAATCAAAAATTTGCTCGAATACAACAGAGATGGTCCGAGAAAAGAAACGAACATGCTGGGAGAATGTCTTGATAGAAGAATCGTTGCCAACCCCTAAGGCGACGATATCTTCTGTGGTAATTAACGCCGAATCCGTCGGGTCCATCGCTACCAAGAGAACCAAGGCAAAGGGCGGATCAAACAAAACAAGGAATCAATACAGAACAATAGACTAGAAAGAGAAGATAGATGATTACAAGCTAAAGACCTTACCGAAAGCACCTGCTTGAAAGAATGGCAAGTCCAGGCTCAAAGAGGATGTCAAGTTGCGAGACCAGGTCTGGCGTATTGAGGAGTCGGGAAGCATACTTTTCGTATCAGCCAGTATGTCTGGAATGAGCAAAAATGCAAGGAGAAATAAGAGGAAACAAACCAAGAACTCGTCGGTGTACTCCTCCGGTCCCCAACTCGATATAGGTGTCCTCTGAGCTGAGTTATACTGATCCGGTTCATTTCCAAGCTCAAGAGCAATGATCTTTCCGTCCATAGCACTCAGAGCTGCTTCCGCCTGATCTTTTGCGATTTCCCACGAGTCGTTCCCAAAGTTCAGATCCATGACGTATTCCGTGCTCGAAGGAAGCAGGTTCATCGACTCGAAGAAGCCGGATCCATATTGGGTTTGATAGATCCCACCGGAAGCAGATTCGACCCGGACGAGGGGTTCACTCAAAGAGGGCTCGTAGATCGATGAGTCTCTATAAGTCGAAGTACACAGCGGTTTGAGTTTTTATTTTATTTTTTTTAGTTTTTTAGTTTCTTTTTGTGCCCATAGAAGTTTACGGCCAAGAAGACTTAAAATACGTACACTGTGATTCCTCCAGGTCTAGAGAGATAAAGAGAAAAAAGTAGCAGAGGCAAGTTCAGCTTGAGATGTGGTGATTTGGTAATAAAAGTAAAAATAAAACGAAAAAAAAAAGTAAGAATAGAAACAAAGAGAGAAAAACTACCTGAAAGAGATTCCTCCAGTTCGGTTGACAATCTGGTCAATCAGGTTCAGGACCAAACTATTTGGTGAAGCTGACGTGCCCAAGAAATCAATAATGTAGGCTGTCTCGATAGAAAACCCGATGAGTCTGTTTGAGAGCAACTGAGAGGCGTTTGCTGGTAACGATCCTGCTTGGAGGCCATTAACGACGGTAGCAGCGTTAGCATACGAGGCCGTAAAGGAGAGATGGTAGACGACCAAGGCAAACGCTGTTGAAAAGGAAAGAGGATATCCAGACATCGAAGACAAACGACCAAAAGTCGAAGGAGTGGTGAGTGAGAGGTAAAAGAGTTGTTGAATTTCAAGAAAGCTGAACGAGACGTTTAGGACTGTTGACTTTTTCGGTCAGCTCCGTTCAGCGTAGATCACGTGCGTCATCTGGCTGTTTCTTACTTTTCTGGTTTGAACAATCATGTTAGAGGCTACAGTCATATAAAACACACTGATTAGGTCGACCACGCGAGAGAAGAAAGGTAGTGGCGTGTATATAAAAGAAGAAGAAGAAGAAGAAGAAGAAGAAGAAGAAGAAGGAAAAGAGAGTAAAGAGCCGATCTAAGGTCTCTAGGAATTTATGAATAGAGATGTGCAAAGGAGCGAATTGGATGTGACCCCCAAGTATTCACAATGAACGAGAAGAGTGCTCAAGGATAAAGCAGGTAGGAACATCTCTAGTTTTTATCGTATCTCATCCGGCCCATCTACAAAGAGAAAAACGATGGACGAGAGAGCCATTTAGTTGTCCTTCCTAGAGCAGCGGCTCGAACGTTTCCATAAGGCGACGGGAGAAGGGAGAAGAGAGAAGAAGAGAAAAGAACAAACCTTTGCCCAAAAGTGGAAATGTCTACCTGTGACACTGACATAAGCGAATCCAGGGATGATAGGGAATGTCTATTAAAGTAAGAGGAAGAGGAAGAAAAGAAAGGCTAGCTGTTTAGCCTCCATGTAATGATTGAATAAAAAGGCGGGCGGGACGTGCTCTAGTCTTTTTCTGATCTGTTAGTCACGTAAGAGAGAACGATGTCAGCTATGAGATACATAGATACAAGACAAGATAGATAGACAAGCTAGGACATACAGCTGAAAGGCATGATGAGGTGAATCAATGAGTGAGTGGATGAGTTAGGTAGAGAACTAACTTTCTGGGCAGGTATAAGCATCATCCTTTTCCTTCACTGAAGAATTCTCCATTTTACTGCGTACCCGAGAACTAAACCAAATGACATCATTGATCCCCGTCCAGCTCTAGTCTTTGCTCCGGGCAAGGGAGAGCAAAGGAAGAAAAGAACGAAGGAAAGAAAGGCCATTCAACTGGAAAAGAGAACAGCGAGATTAACAAGGGTTTCAACTGATCAACATCCATCAGAAAGACATGCGCTTATGGATGTATCGGGGACGGAGGATCGTCTGATATGCTTTAGATCTTTCCTGGTTATCAGCGTAACGCCGACGGAACCGACCAGATTCAGCTCGGAAGAAGACAACAACGGTTTCCTTCTATACAACCATTTAAACTTTACACTTTTTTCTTCTCTATCTGATTCTCTTGATCGAGTATTCTTATCAACTTCTTAGCTTGCTCGAATTGAAGGCTGTTTTTAGATGAAACCGGGTCTTATTGTTCCACTCATCTTACCTTTAGTGGTAGCACAGGTCCAAGTCCAGTCTAGAGATCAAGCGGAACGGATCGACGTGTCTCCCGTTCAGACCCATTATCGATCCAGAGTACAGGCTTCTGTATGGAACAATCCTTTGCCAGAATCACATTTCCACTCATCCTCAGTCAATTCGTCCCATTCGGATGACTCCCCGGTTGGCTATACCGGTTTGAAGGCCGTGCGAAAGAAGATTCTGATGTCTCGGAAGAGATCGGAGCGGTTTGCCCTATTTGATCAAGCCTCGATGTCTGATTGGGAACTGGATGAAGGATGGATCGATGACCATAGCCAAGAAGAGTTCGAGTGGGAAGAGGTTGAGGTGGTCAGTCCGGATATGAGCGATCTGAACACGGTGGTGAATTTGGCGAGGATGGCGAACGACGCGTACGCTCTTCCCGGTGATGCCCGATGGACCGAGCTCGAAAGGTTCAACCTGACGATCCCTTTTGGCTGGGAGGACAGTGGGATGAGAGGACATGTATTTGCGGACGAGACAAATTCGACCGTGATCGTTTCTTTCAAAGGAACGACAATCGATTCCGGTCGAGGGAAGAGTACGGCTCGGCTGGATAGGTTGAACGACAACAAGCTGTTTAGCTGCTGTTGTGGTGGTCTCTCAAAAGACCAATGTGGCTGCGAGAAGAGAGAAGTGCTGCCAGGAAAGAAGCGGACGTGCCTGTCGATATGCGTTCGGTCTGGATTGTACGACTCTGAGTCTTACTACCCCGAGGCGATCAAGCTGTATCTGTCTCTACTCTCGCTTTATCCAAGCGCTCAGTTCTGGCTGACCGGCCATTCTCTAGGAGGTTCTCTGGCTTCTCTCCTCGGTTTAACGTTTGGGCTGCCGACAGTGACCTTCGAAGCAGTGCCCGACAGGTTATCTGTCAGACGGCTAGGCTTGCCTGTACCGGCCGACAGGAGGTTCAACCCGGTGACTCATGTGTGGCACACAGGGGACATTATCGCCACTGGGAATTGTAAAGGCCCATTTAGCGTGTGTGGCCGGGCGGGTTACTCTATCGATTCGGTTTGCCATCAGGGAAATCTGATCATATACCGAACTGTTGAGAAGGTATCTTTTATTGTTTCTATCTTCCTTCTTGTTGTTGTTCTTTTTCTTGGCTTCGTGTCGCTTCTAGCTACTGACAACTTCTTTCGTGTGTGTGTGTGTGTGTGTGTGTGTGTGTGTGTGTGTGTGTGTGTGTGTATGTAAATATCAACAGTGGGGATGGCCGTTGGATCGAACGACCCGTTCACATACCATCCAATATGCCATCGGTAAATCTCTTTTCCATTCCCAGGCAATTTCTTTTCTATTTGTTGACCGCACCTTTGCCCGTTCTCTCCTCGTTTCCTTCTCGGTGGGCTAGACAACGTATACTCTAAACCATGGAACCAAGGCGAGACGGATGACAAGAAAGGTAGGGAGCGGGATTGGACGGATGTCCCTGTGGCTGAGGGTGAGGATGAGAGCTGTGAGGACTGTGTCGGTTGGACGTATGTCTGATACAGATCGCTACCTAGATTCTTTCAATCTGGAATAAACTTTGACGCGGATGTCGCGTATGTATACAGGGGTTAGGACGATCTGTCTGTTTTGATATTATATATTGACTTTATAGAAAAGAACGGAGAAAAAAAAGTGGAGGATAGGGAGTCCTTTTCTTTTCATCTTTATTTAATTCAAAAAAGAAGGAAAAAAAAGAACATGGGCCCATGCTTTTCTCAGTATGGCGTGAGAGAAACAGAGACATGGACCAAAGGCAAAAAAAATTACGCCGAGAGGAACGTTTAGAAGATGATGATGATTGGGTGGATAAAACAGCGAGTAAGGTGAGCGAGGAAAAAAGACAAAAAGATCTAAGCAAAAGGATTGTATGAGAGGAAACAAGAGAGAAAGAGAAACTGAGAAAGGAGGCAGGTAAGTGAAGACCAAAGAAACGATGGGTTTGTATCTGACATCGCTACCGCCGCGGCCGCCGCTGTTTTTGTTACTGGTGATAACAATGTCTTTAAAAAGAAAGAAAGAATTCGGTCTAGACGGATGATCTCAAGAACGATGGCTTGGTATCGACAGACACCATGAGGGTCAAACTCGGAAGGAACAACGCCATCGGTGGTAGCTCATCAACGATGTGTTAACCAACGTGCTACCAGCCACATGATCAACAACATGACCCACAACGTGATCAGCAATATGATCAGCAACGATAGTGATGTGAACGTTGCCATCAACGTTAACTATGTCAATGGTGAAAAGTAGTAGGCACTAGCGATGTAAACGATGGTATCAACGATTGTACCATCAACCCCAGTATCGATCACCGACAGCAGCAGCAGCAGCAGTAGCACATGATGCCTTGCTACGCCACATGAAAAGATCTGCAATCAATCACTGCTTTTTCAAGGCACGACTGCCCATCTCTACCGGCCTTTTACTTTACCGAGAGCGCAATAGAGTCCGGGAATTTATTTTTATTTTTATTATAAGTTTTTTTAATTTTTTTTAATTTTTTATTCTCTTATTTTATTTTATTCTCCTTCTCGTCGATTTATCGCTTTCTTTTTGATCTCATCCAGTGTTCAATCTCTCTTGATCGTCGGTCTATGAGGATGCTCATTTGATCTTCTCTCTTCAACATAGACCATGGATACGTTTGTATAAATTCATCAGCTCGTCCCGTTTCCTTCTTTTTCTTCTTGTTCCTTCTTGTTTTTCATTCTTCTTCTTCCATTCCGTTGGCGTTTTATTTGTTTATTGTTGTTTGTTTGGCGTCGCTTTCTATATCTCATCTGATTATCTGTTCGCTTCGCTCGGTTCCGATATTCTCGTTGTTTTATTTTCTTCCTTTTCAGCCCCAGCACGTTACTCCGCCTTACGATCCCGTCGACCCGCCTCCTTTTTTTTCTTCACCTTTTTCTATTTCTCCTTCTCTCTCTCTTTTATCCCCTACTCTAAAAAGAAAGGAGAAAGAGAATGGACTCGGACATCATACCAATATCAACATCGACATCGACATCTGCACCAACACCAATATCCTCTACACACTCAGTCAGGTCGTCTTCACCTTTTTTCTTTGGTCAATCCCTTGCGCCAGCCACGCGAGTACAGACGTCTGCACTGGTGCAGATGACATCAGCAACAATAGCGCCGGTCACAGCTTCGGCGACCGATAGCAATTCTCGTTGGTCCTCTTGGCCTTCATGGCCTCGGTCTTGGTCAAACACCAGGATAAACAAGTATACTAGAGTCCGAAGGGCTTGTGATTCATGTCGGAGCAGGTCAGTACCTTTAAAAAAAATCTTTTTCTTAAGATTCTTCTCTTTTCTCTGATCCTTTCTTTCCTTTTCTTTTTTCGACATCCTAAAAATCTCTTCTCCTGCTTTGAGGGGTTTCTCTCACGCAGAAAAACCGGCTGTTCAGGAGACGAACCGTGCAAGAGTTGTTCCCGACTCAACAAACCATGTATATATACCGAGGTATCAGAAGAGCAAGCCCGGGCGGCTAGAAACCGGAAGAATAACTGGAAGGCAAAGAGAGGAGACGCTCGGTCGGAAATCACCGAGATCGATCATAGAAACCGTTTGTTGTTGAAGGGTTGGTCTCCCCAAACGGAGGTCAGTCATTAAATCATCTTCGGGCCCTCTCTTGGTTCTTTCCGCCGAGAAATTTCTTCTTCTCCCTAGCTAATCTTGCTCACTCTCCATTCGAGCCTACTGCAGACCCCCTCTCTTGTCTCTGGTCGACAGAGCCCGCCATGCCGACTTCCATCCGTTCTCCGACCCACATACCTCACCGCCTCGCCTCGTCCTCCTTCTTTTTCGTCGACGTCCTGCCCGACAACGACGGCGACGATGTCGACAGCAACATTTCTTCCTACCCCTAGTCCTCTCTCGTCCACTTCGTTCGACCCATCCTGCTCATCAGTCCAAACGGGCTTTCGCTCCTGTTCACACCCCTATTCCTACCCCTTTACTCCGGAAAGCTCTCACCCAGAATTACCAGGCGAGTCTTACTGGTCTAGCCACTTTCCTCGGTCTCCCGATCAGGACGGTTCTCGCTGGTCGAGTTCAGTGCCTCATTCACCCGATCCAAAAGAGCTACCCCTTTCTCGGCCAATATCGCGCAGATCAAGAAGACCAACTCACTCGCGGTCAATCTCTTCGGTTCATTCTATTCTTCCACCGTCCTCGCTAGCCTCGTCTTCCCCATCTTCTTCTGCATCGCCTTGCCCATCACCACTAAACTGGCCCGGACCCGTCTCTGAAGGCGCCTGCCCAGAGGCATTCTTCCAGCCGGCTCATCGACCAGATCTCTGTCTTCTCATGAAATCTTGTTCCGGCCCGGCTGATGGGCTGTCAGATGTCCATCTTGAAGATCAAATCAACCGCAGCATTCCCGATTCCTTGAGTTCGGGATTGGGCCTAGGTCTGACTTTGGGTACAGATTTTGGTATTAACACAGGCTTACAGTCTATGTCTGTCCATCATAGAGAGTCCGGACAGGTTGAGTTGACTTACAGGCTCTGGGGAGCGGATTAGATCGTTCTCTGACTTACGATTTATCTGATCTTTCTTGGTTCTCTTTTCCTTCTACCTTGCGCTTCTTTTTTTTTCTTCTTCTTTTTTGGGTTTCATGTTTTCTTCTTTCTGAATCACCACCCGTCGTTTCCCTTCAAAAATCCCTCCTTCATCATTGTACTACGCCTTTTCTTGTTGATGATGGAATAATATAGCGGAAGTTGGTCCTGTTGCCTTTCGTGCTTTTATCTATATGTTCTTTATTTCGTTCTCTCCACCGTTTCCTCTTATCTCGTGAGTTTCTTCGTCTCGCTAGTTTCTTTCTCTCTTAACCCTTTTTGCACTGTTTTCGTGTCTGTCTTTTGGGCCTTTCCTATGTCTTTCTCCTCTTATTCGATTAGACATCATGCTGCTTATAAAAATTTGGTTTCCACCATATCGCCGTTTTCCAACATCCGATAAAAATGAATGTAATCCATTTTTCTGTTTTTCTTTCAAGCAAGAAAAGAAAAAGAAAGAGAAAAATCAGGCGCCTGTCTGGCTTGTAACCAGTAACGATTGTGGTTACACCAGACGTAACTCATCCAGTAGATTGATCCCAAAAGGCCACCAGGCGTTTTGATATCCTAGCCATCAAACCTCACACGCTCTTCATACGACTTTTCTTTCCTTTCTTCCTCCTCTTTCTGTCGGTTTCCTCACTCTCTGCTACCCCCCCAGAACTGTTAAATAAAGACAGGGTTCGAGATTCTAGATTGAAACAAAGCCGTGTCGGTAAATAATTTGCAAAAATGGTGAGTGTTGAAGGTTTAATCAAACGTTTCCGGCCTTTCCACTTTCGAGATGTGCTCATTCAGTTCCTTCTCTCAATTTTCTCTCCTCTCTTTGGAAATCCCATCCTTTCCTTATCTGCCATCTACCTTTCTTTGTTTCTGTGCTGAAATCGCCTGTCGGTTGATCGCGCCTCAAGGCTCGAAATGAAGAGAAATCACAGTACGTACCCGATTTTTTCCATCCGATTTTTTTCCCTTCTTTTGGATCTCGCGTCAGTCGGGTTTGGGTTCGAAAGAAACCTTTGAAAGGATAAACCGTATGAGTGTTTGATCGGAAGCTCTCTTGAGAGTAGAGATTAAAGTGGATGGGTTGGAGAAGGAAGATGGACTAGAAGGCAGGCCTGATGGAGGATCCCATCCGAGATTCCATCTGGAACGAGAAGGAAACCGAACAAAGCTGAACGCGTCGTTCTGTTTGCTCTGTTCTCTTTTACCTTCTCCCGGATGAAACCAGATCGATGCTCTATCGATTCCGAGAGGCTCAACAGGTCGAGCTTGGATTCGCCAGACCGAAAGGAGGGAGACGGCCAAGACTGGCGAGCTCGGTTGATAATCTGAAGGATTGTGAGCGATACAGAGGAGAGATCTTGAGGGAGATCAGTCGGAAGGTCTCCAAGATTCAAGACGGTTCGTCTTCTCTCTTTTCTAAATCCTCTTTCACTCTTTTCCTTGTTGTTGGGAAACCTTTGATTCGTCGACTGGTCGCCACGGATCATCTCAGTCTGACTTGTGGAACGAATTGCTTCCTTCTTCCTTCTTCCTTCTTCCTTTTCTTCAAACTGTCAAATCAACATCCAGCCGGATTGACCGACTACGAGATCAGAGATCTAAATGATGAGATCAACAAGCTCATGCGAGAAAAGGGCCACTATGAACGGCAGATCGTCAGTCTCGGCGGAGCAAACTACAAGCGAAGTACCGCCATGGTCGATGAGGATGGCAAGGAAGTTCCCGGGACCAGAGGTTACAAGTATGTTTCTTCTCTGTCCTCTCCAAAGGGATAATGTCAAAAGCGAAGGGCCTCTGCTGATGCCTTTCTGGGTAAAATCTTTAGATATTTTGGTCGAGCAAAAGAATTGCCTGGAGTCAAAGAGCTCTTTTCGAAAAAAGGTACGTCGACCAGGCGCTCAAGGAGACCTCTTCTCTCTTTACTCTTCGCTCTGAACTGAACGTCTGACATCCTCTTCTCATTGTCTGACCTCCTCCCCCTTTTCATTTCTTTTTTTTCTCCTATAGCGGTGGCAGATACAGACGAGTCTCAAAGGGCTGAGCTCTTCAGGCGGTACAGAAACCAAGGACCGGATTATTATGGAGATCTAGACGAGACGGACGGTACCGTTCTCGCTACCGAGAGAGAACGAGAAGAGAGCGGTACGTTCTCTGATCCTTTCTTTTTCGTCTCGTCCAAACCGATTACCTCGTTTCACCTTTGCTTATTGCTTGCTATGGGCATACATGCGCGCTTGTTTGTTTTCCTTCTAAACGAATGATTCCTGGAAACAGATTGGATAGCAGGGTTCGAAAGGGTGTCAAACCTATTGGGGGTTTCCTCCGAATCTATCCCTCCTTTCCCTCGTTCAACTCCTGTCCAACCTGTTCAACCTTCACCATCAACACCAGCAATAACAACAACAACAACAACAACAGCACCATCGACGGGCCCTCCCAAACGATCAGCAGAAGGAGAGGCCGGCCAGGTCGAGACCGTTTCCGAGACAGAGTCCACCGAGAACGAATCCTCCAAGAAACCAAAGTTGACCGAGTCTGATTCTGAATCTACGGCCGATCCCAGTGTCGGCGCCCCTCCCAGCGCGAACGGAAACACGATCGGAGGAGCAGGAGTAGGCTTCATAGGGATAGGCATTCTTAACCAGAAAGATTTGGAACGGCCGACACTGTTGACGAAAAGCCAGATGGACAAGGTCTTGTTGGATAGGAGAAAACAACTGTTGTTGGATCAGTACATGACCAAATGAGTCACTCTGGATGGAAGGGAGAAGAAAGGAGAGGGAAGGAAGTAAGCAGACAGACCGGCAAGTGAGAAGGTCAAAAACTTGTATGATCAAAACGTTGTTTCTCACTCGCTTCTCTCTCAATTGAATCCATCTCTACTTTGCTCGAAATGAATGTCTCTTGGGGGGAAAAAAGTGGCTTCCAATAAGGGTCAGCTGGTGCGCCTTGCTCAGAAGTCATAACGGAGTTTTCGCAAGAAAGAAACAAAAAGGAGGAAATGAGATCTTGAAGATATGAGGATACAAAAAGGAAAGAACTACGAATTCAAGATGTCAACACAGCGCATTTCTTTTCTTTTTCTTCTTTTCTTTTTCTTTCTTTTTCTTTCAGAGAACTCAGGGTATCAACAATAGCAAAAGCAATACCAATGAAAGTTCAACGGGTGAGAATCAGGAGGGAAGGGGGGAAGCAGAGCAGGTTGAGTTTCAAGAGATATATAAATAGAACAAAAGATAGAAATTCGCGCGATCCAATGCAGAGGGTCGGAAATGGATACGAGTTGTAAAAAAAAAGAAGGAGGAATGAGAAGAGAGCTATCGATACATTATTAGATATTTGAAGCTTTTGAAGTACCCAATGATCAAGAAAACATTTGGAGTCTACGTTGATTTGTGGAGTAGTGAGGAGCAGAGAGGCAAAGGAGAAAAAGAAGAAGGAAAAAGAGAAAGAAAAAAAGCCTTATTGAGGGGTGGAACTGAGTAAGGCTGTGGAAGCCGAAGACGTTGAAGCACTCGACATGGAGGCCGAAGGTTCACTCTGTGCTTGATCATCCGGCCGGTGTGGAGAGATGCTCGGTCTCAAAGGGTGGGGGCTCGTTTGCTGATTGATAGTAATGCCAGGCATGTAGTTGGGATTGGAGGAGAGAGTGGTTGAGATGGGAGCAACGTCATGGGGCATGATAGGTAGTTCAGTCGCTGGGAGCGGAGGGGTTAACGGAGGGGAAGACGAAGGGCCAGTGATATAACTGGTTGGCCATGTTCCATCCTTGATCCAGCCAGCTTTAAGAACCTAGAGAACGAGGATGAAAGTTTTGAAAGGTCAACAACAGAGACCAAAAGAAAGAAAAAGAGAAAGGAGGGACTAAGAAAAGAAGAAGGGCATACTTTGATAACCGTTGGAAGCGGCATAGGGTTCGCCAGGCCTTTTTATAAGAGAGAGCATCGGATGACAAATTATTAAATCATATACACACGAGCAGAATCACGAGGAAAGGAAAGAAAAGGGAAAAAAAGACTCACGCCTTCCTCCGACAAGTCCCCTCCAAACGCCTTCAAGTCCTCCTTTCCAGATATCATCAGGGATATTTCCTTCTGGAAGTTCGTCCAATACTTCCTCTAGCAGACCCAACCGACCAGGACTCTTTTGCTTTGTTTTCGCGTCCTGTGGGGCAGGGAGAGCAAGCCAGGCTGCTCGCCTTTGATTGAAAACAGCTTCTCCGAATTTGAAGTTTGGATTAGTCGGATCAGTTATCATAGCACCTTTGGAAGGGGAGGACGATGACGAAGCGGTGTCATCTGAATTCAAATTGAGTTCTGCTAGACCAGGAATCGGAGGGGAAGTCGAGAAAGACGAAGTGGATGACTTTGGAGACGACTGAGGCACCGGAGAAGGTGTGACACTTGCAGATAAGAAGAACGAGGTTTGATCTGGAACCGATTTGGTAATTGGAAAAGATGATCGTTCCATGCCGATAAGGGAAAGTTGACAGGAGAGATCGAATGAATAAAAACCGAAGGAAACAAGAGAAATAAGAAGGAAAACAAGAAACGGCCGAATAAAGGGAGGATGTACGAGGGTGTTTTTTGTTTTTTGTTTTTTTTTTGGGTTGATGTTGATATTGACGTTGTTATTATCGTCTTTCTCTCCTTCTCAATCGTGTATATGAAAGAAGAGAGATCAACAAAGAACAGAAGAAAGAAGAAGAAAGTAAAACAAAATGAAACCCAAAAGAGACCAGGAGAAGAAGAAACAGAAAGAATCAAAAGCGAACGAGATCAAGAATGAGAAACGAAAGAGCAGGTATAAAAAAAAAAAGAGCGGAAAAGAGTTGGAGCGTAAATGAACAGTCTAGACCCTCGGTTACGAAGGAGTTATTCCGAAGTCACGTGTGGCTGATGTTTACATAATCACGTTTTGGTTACGCTCGTCTGATTTCTGTCAACTCCATCTGATTGCTCTGTCAACGTTCCCCTCGTCATCATCCGATCCAATGAGAGTGACATTGAGGAGACTGTCAAGACAGATCCCTAGCTCCCAATTCGGCAGGTTCATCCCGCTGTACCCACCGAAGGAACAGATCACTTCGTTTCCACAACCGCTTGCTGTTCCCGCGCATATACCCGTCCCGCATTATGTTCCCAGAGATTTCTGGTCGATTCACACCGATTCACCTCCACTTGATCCCGTCAGGCTCATCCCACAAGGTGGCCGGATCAAACTGGGAACTAAAGAAGAAATCAACGTGAGAAGAGCTGCCAAGCTGGCAAGAGATGTTCTCAAACAGGCCGGCAGGTTGGTCAAGGTAAGGTAAGCCATCCTGAACTGAATGCCGCCATATGCTCAAGCGTTGTCCTTCTTTCTCACTACATAGCCAGGAGTTACGACCGCCGAGATAGACAAACACATACATGAGCTCATCATCTCTGGAGGGGCGTACCCTTCACCGTTAGGGTACTCTGCCTTCCCTAAATCACTTTGCTCAAGTGTCAACAACGTGAGCTCATCTGTCGCATTATAGATTCGCAAAGCGCTTTGTATTGCTATTTCAATTGAACAAAATCTTACGCTCTCCCCCTTCATACCAGGTCATTGCTCATGGTATTCCAGATGAGTGAGTCACCTTTAAATAAGATCAAACCGTCCTCCGTTTGTTCGCTCATACAGAGAGATAACTAATCATCAGTGCATGTTAACTTCATCCATAGCCGTCCACTAGATTCACACGACTTGGTCAATATCGACATCACACTCTACCTCGATGGATATCATGGCGACACAAGCGCGACGTTCATGCTACCTGACTTGGTAAGTCTCTCTTCTCGGTTGTTATTTATGTCATACCTTTCTTGTACTTAGCGATCCTATTTGCATGTAAATTATTTAATAATAAAAAAGGATTCGGAAGGAAGAGAGCTGTGTGAAGTAGCAAAGGAAGCGCTCGAAAAAGGAATATCTGTCTGCGGACCGGGAGTACCGTACAACCAAATCGGAGAAGCTATAGAATCATTCACAGAGAAACAAGGGTTTCTTGTCTCCGACCTCTTCTCTGGGTGAGAACGCTTTATTTTCTTGTCTTTTCGTCCTTCCTTTCCATTGCTTTCTTTGGCTAATCTGATACCCACTGCATGCTGCATGCACTTTTCTCTTTTCTCGTAAAATCAAGTCATGGGATATCCAAAGTCTTCCATCATCCGCCTTGGGTGCTTCATAACAGAAACACCGAACAAGACATCATGCGACCTGGAGATTGCTTCACGATCGAACCCTCGATCGAACAACTTTTTAAGGACGAGGATGGTGACATCGGTGGAGGTCATATGTGGGATGATGGTTGGACTGTCGTCACCAAGGTCCGTCTTGTTCTCATCTATGCTATTCGGAATAAGTTCATATACTGACAAACATTTGCTCATCCGCTTCTTGAATAGGCCGGCGGGAGGTCCGCTCAATACGAGCATCAGGTGCTTATCACCCCGAACGGCGTAGACATTCTGACGAGATGAAGTCCAGAAAGAAAAAAAAAAGAAAAAAAAAGAAAAAAGGACGGGGAATAGATTTTCTTATCAAGAACTGATAAGTGGAGGACGATCGTCAAATAGATATAAATTACTTCGATTTGAAACTATGAAGGAGTGAGATGTGCTATAAATTGAAAAAGATAATTGAATGAGAAGATATAGGCCCTGTAAATAAGAAGGAACTGGGAAAGAGAGGGAAAAGCGGAGATTAAGTGGGGATGTTCGTTCGAGATAAAGAAGGATGCCGAGGAACCCAAAATGAATAGAAGAGACAGAGTGATGAATGCATAGTCCCTGGAAGAGGAGATAAACGCCCTGAATTTAAACCCCAAGAAGAAGCAAGAGTGGAAGCCGAAAAAACCCTAGAGAAAGGTTAAAAGAAATTAACCAAAAAAAGAAAGAAAAAAAAAGATAAAGAAAACCATTATGCAACTATTGAGGTCGAGAAAGATTGGGAAACCTTCTCTGAAACTTGATTGGTTCCATAACCTTCCTGGTCTTTGCCCCCTCTCCAGTTCCTGTCTGCATCGTCAGTGGAGCTGACATGGAAGTTCTCCTGAAGAAAGGTGAGGTGGGGTCCAAAACCAAAGGCGAGTCCCTCAGCCTAACAGGAATAGGCGTTGAGTTGGGGACTGGTGGACTCCGGAGAAAAGTGAACGCAGACCGGGAGGAACCAGTAGAGGAAGAAGAGGAAGAAGATGAAGTCGAGGAGGAGACCGAGGACGAAATGGAAGACGAGATGGAACACGATCTAGAGGATCGGTTGGGCCCTCGAGGAGTAGGTCGAGCCTGAGTCAATGTCTTTTGGAGTCTTGTCTCTCTCATAGCTAAAAGAAAGAAAGAAAAACTGTCGAGATTTGAGGACCAACCAAACAACCTGAAAGGGAGAGAAAACAAAACAAAACAAAAAACCTACACTGAAGTTCCTCCACGGGTCCACTCGTGTTGTTGACAAAAGACATTGGGATCAATCCAGTCCAAGAAAAAATAAGAGTGAAAGAACCAAGATAGAATGTAGGACTGGGGTTTTTTTTTTCAGCTTTGAAGGAGAGAACTAAGGAACAAGAGAATATGATCAGAATGGAGGAAGAAGATCAGATATATTTGGAGATCGACAGCAGCTCAGGGTTTTATAGACCTCGACGATTCTGTATCCGATGCTTGGAGGTAATTTGGCCGTGTCCATCGGATAGGAACAAGTTTCTTAGAGGATCAGGACAGCATTAAAAGCATTCAGGTCGAGGGTTCCTATGAGGGTAGAGCTACTTTGATCACCGGAGTTTCAAGGCACAAAGAAAGTAGGACCGTCGGATGAATTTTCTTATAGGAACCCGTCCAAATCAATGAAGACCAAGACGCGTCCCGCTTCGTTGGATAGTACCTTTCCAAGGGGGATCGTTTAGGAAAAGGATTCTCGGAAGAAACTCAGTAAGGTCAAGGTACGAGTAATAGATAGAATCGGGGAAGCTTTCTGTCATATCTGCAAATCAATACTGCTAAGTGGTAAACAGGTACCTGAATCTTTGCTTTTCGTCGGCTTCAAAATAGACATGATACATTTTTGTGTAGAGAAATCTAAGCCTCGACAGCTGCGTGACGAGCCTTGTACTGCTGGTATTGGTTGACGATGAGCTAAAGTATCAAGATACAGGATAGAAGAACAATCAGATGCCCGTTGTCTCGAGCTACTCTCACAAAAGCAAAAAAGAAACTGGTGATTGACTGACCTCGTTGGCGACTGTGAAGTATAAAATGAGATCGCAAGCCGTCAGTTGTCGCTCGTCAGTACTGGCAACGGCTACAAACAAACAAAGATAGACACAGCACAAACCTAGAGTAATGACAGTATGGGGAGCGATTCTCAAGAAATGAGCAGTACTTCCTTTGTATAATCCAAAAAAGCCCTCGGACTTTGTAGTCTGGACCATGCAGTCAATAGGGCTCTTGTATAGCAATCCTTTTGAGCGTCCGTTAGGAAGGACTTCCGTGGGCTCTAAAATACGCGCAAGGCCAGCAGAAAGGAAGAGGCATTCATTGATTGGCATCATAGGGTCTCAGAATGACTGCAAACAAATCTCGACGAGCAAGATGGATAAACAGAACGTACGGTTGTACATCCGTGTCAAGACGGTATCCGCAGGTTGCATCACAATCTGTAATCTCAAAACAAAGGAGAAGAAATGAACACGCATACAGACATGTATGCCAACATCCTTAGATATAATTGGCAACACAAAAAGTTATTGATAGAGTCAAGACTTACGCAGACACAGATTCCGGAGAAACTACTACTGAGCAGATATGTCCAGAAACTACTCGGCGAAGACAATCCACTTTCTGTCAACAGGCTCTTGGCAAAAAAGTATGAAGGAAGTTGCACCTGTATGGTAATTTTCAAACAATTAATGATTTTGAGCGTGGGATATAACTATAAATGAGCGAAACAAAGGCGAGGATTCTTACCGAGCTTCCCATCCCCGTTCGCAAGATCGCTGCGTCCATACCCCTGTTTGTTTCCGCGCCACAAGAGAAGAATTTAGACAAGAAACGGTTAAGGCTGTCTTGCAAATAATGGATCTTCTCGTTTATTCCACCAAATCAGGACATACCGGAACATTCCTCGGAAACCCTCTGCCTTGTAAATTTGCCGGAAGGCATCAAAACTGGACTTGTAGTTGTGTTGAGCGCCGACTGGAAGGAAAGGAGAATATGCCTGTTGGTTCATAGACATAATGGTGTGAACAAAGGAATCGACATCAGAGTGCATAAAGTCAAAAGAGACTGACCTGCATTCGAGCCTTGACGAGGTAGAGAGGGTTTCCAAGAGAGGCTGGAGACGTATATTTTTAGCGTATGCCCAGAGATAATTAGATATATGAACAAAAAAGGCTCACCTCCAACACAACCACTTCCAGCGCCTGCGAATACTGACACAGCAAAGCTCTGATCATCAGCATTCTTACCCACAAGCTTCATTGTGAATTGACGAATCGGCTCATAGAACCCAAGACGAGATCCGTTTAGAAGAACCTATTTGTCGCAAAGGACAGTGCTGAGCATCGAAACCGACCATCTTTCGAGAGGTAGAAATCAAATTTACCTGGTAGCCATACTATTGAATTGAAGAATGTCAGGTTCAAGTGGACGAAGTCAAGGCTTTGGAAACAGAGAGGGGACACGTACAGCCGTTCCCAGACCTCTTTGCAACCCCCGAATTCCTTCATTCTTCCAAGTTTTCTTTGCAACATCGAACACGCTACTGTATACTTTCTTATCCTTATTTCCCAGCTCACCTTGGAGCTGGAGCCGGGTTTTGCATACCTCGGGGATGTTGGCTGTATACAGAGAATGTTGAAAAAAGGAAACAATGAATAACTACGAAGATATCAGAAGGTGAGAAATATCAGAAGAGAACCGACAGAAGGTAACAGCTGTCATAGCAGCCAGACCTCCACACAAGAACCCTTCTAGAGTGGACACCGGAGGGAGCTCTGCGGGACTGCCCGAGGTAGTTTTCGATGTAGCCATGCCGATGTCAATAGGTTGACGAGCGAGAGAGTAGTTGGTCGTTCGGGGATGATGTATTCAGGGAGAAGAAAAGAAAAATGACGGTAAAAGCCGATATGACCTTCGGCCGAAGTGTGATAGAAAGGATTAGGTAACAATATGACTAATCGTGTTGATGATCAACCGGTCCATTATGTATCATCTAACGTGTGGGCAGACGCTTGATACATACAGCGCACAGCTTACAAAGGACATAGCAGATAAGAGACCATAGTGTACAACGCAGAAGATAGATAGAGATAGTGTCCATCAAGGATCGAATATTGGGGAACGAGACAAAAAGGAAGAGGGGGAAGGAAGGGAAGGGAACAAACGCAAAGCATAGCCCTAAAAATGTATAGAGGGGATTGCGACGGGAAAATAGATTTGCTGAGATATGAATGGACGAGAGGTTGAGAGTGAAAGTGCCGTGAGGTCTCTGCCAGAAAATGGATAAGAAATGAATTGTTGATTCAGTTTCAAGGATGTGTACAGAGTAGAGAACAGGAAGCAGCGAGAGTCCAATCGTTTTGTAGGAGAACTCACCTAAAAGCAGACATATCCACATTTGATTTGAACACGACAAAAACATGATCTATTACCGCCCCCAAATCCACAAGTTGTTCACAGAGCATAAGAATTCACGAGAAATACCCTGCACAATCAGTGACGAATGAAGTACATACCCTTGTCATGATCGGTCGATGCATGACAGTCAGCACACAGATCGAAGGAAGCTTCGCAGACTGCACACCGATACCATTTTCCAGAGATTGGGGTCTGTTTCTCCCAAATCGGTATTGAATGATAAGTTTTACAAGCAGATGCGAGTCGTATTGCGTGATAAGATCATGAAAGAGCCGGAACACACGGAGAGGAGAAAATACTGACCATACATAGATCACAAACGGTACTGGGGTGGTAAAGATGGTTAAGATACACTATATGTCATGTGCATATATACCCATAGATGAGAGGCAAGAATTGACGTTTAAATTATTTATTTGAATAGACATGAATGAAGCAAACGGAACGGACGTGTAGGATCGTTCAAGTTTCTATTCTTCAGGACCTCTTCAGAGTAGCCGCCAGAAGGTGGAGACTGATTAGGATCGATCGAGCTTCCCGCTGGGGACTTGTATAATACGGGTAAGAGGGGTGATCGGGACGTGACGGGGATGTCGACTGGTCGGTCGAATCGGATGAAGCTGTAGACGTAAAATTAGAGGGTTTGGTCCGGTTTAGGCATTTCCTCGATCATGGTTACATTCAACAACAAAACAAACAAAGAAAGCACGGAGTCGCATCTGACTACTTACACATGCATGGGATCATGGACAAGATAAGATTTCCTCTCGCATGCCGCACACTGAAGAAAGATGGGCTCAAAAAAATGTTCAGACATAAGACGAGCGAGCAGAATTATGATAATTCACTCACAAGGTTATAAGCTAAAGGATCGGAAGGGCAATTGGCACACTGATATCTCGGTCTAATAAATTTGAACATTAGAGATACCCGTTCGTTCGATCGACAAACATATCGGCCAAGGAAAATCAGTTTTCGTGACATCAAAACCGAATCAAACAAGTACCAAAAAAAATCCAAAACCATGACGTACCCAGAGATATTCAGATCGCAGTTGGCACACCTCCGCATATGGCCAATTCTGGCTGGAGCGATAGAAGATATAGATGGTGACCTTGATGGTCCAGCCTCTACTGAGCGTTGAGTAGATGGTTTTCTAAATTTAATTCCTGTAAGTGCTGCTCCTATATTCCATGATGACTTCTGAGCTGAGCGATCGCTAGAAGAAATTTGATCAGGGGCGGGTCGTCGAGGTGATAGTGGAAGAAGGGGCTGAAGAGGTGGTGCCATTGGCGAAACTGGTAGGTGTAGGACTGAGGGCGAAGACGCCGGTGAATATCGGGGGATAAACGCAGTACTTGGGAACGACGATACTGAAGAGACCGAAGGAGCATAACGAGAATCCATCTGTGACCGAATAGCGATTGCTTGAGCATCTTGAGTAAGCCATTGATCCCTCGCTCGCCGGCTCACTTGCTCTACTTCAGCGATGCCCAATGGAACCGGAATCTATCAAGAAGGAAGAGACGTGAGCATCTTAATGTAATCATACAGTCGACAAGAATTCCATACACACCTTCATCATGATATGGTCAGCTTTGTGAGCTCCTTGGATAGCAATCGAGAGCCCTTCGCAAGTTTCACATAGGTCCCTGGAAGATAAAGCAAGAACTCTTTTAGCAACTAGTCTGGATCTTTAAACAAATAAGCCATTTCCTCACCAAGAAGGACAAATAGCGCAATGGAACCGAGGGCCGACAATGGTTTTGAGACAACTGTACAAGATCAAAGAGTGATGAGAAAATCGTTAATAAAGCCCTTGCAAGCACATCTGCTTAACCGAAAGAAAAATCGCACACGAACTTATGACAAAAAGCTCCGGGATGTTGGACACCTAACCACCGACAGAAACGAATAGATGGTTTCTTATGCTGCATTAGTAAACCATAACACCAGTTTTAACAATTGATATTGAAATTACTCACTCGAGGAAGCAGAGGATAATGCCGATGGTTCTATCATGGAGCCTGCCTTTGGAGGCAGAGATAAGAAAGCATGGCTTGGGTGAATCTCTTCCATCTTTCGAAAACATACCGAACACAAATCGAATTTTTGACACGAAACGCCTAAGCCAGTGAATCAATAGTACGATGAGGTTATGTTTACAAGAAAACGTTCTGGAAGATATAGCCAAACAAGACACTTACATCGATAACGCTCATAAGATTTGTTGTCTTTACATATAGAACAAACAGAGTCGTCGTCATATTCTATATGTACACGTTGTAGTATACAAGAAGAAGAAAAGTAAGCACTTAGAAGGACAGTATCTCAATAAGCGGTTGACAAACGAACCGACGTCCTTCCATCCGTCTCTATCATCCCAGACAGCTTCTCTAAACGAGTGGGCACCTCCATTCTTACTTCTGCTATGACCTAAAACTTTATAAAACAACCTTGAATGCTCAACCCCGGATGTTTCGATACACGATGGACAAAGTTCGTAGCCTCTCCTTCGAGATGGTAGAGGAACCATACTACTAGATGACAGTTGTGATCGATGAGACAAAGAATCGGTAGGTGAAGTAGATAGAACCGAAGACTGAGGACGAATGTGTTCGGTTTGGTCTGACAAATATCCAGCATCATCGTAGCCTTCCTCTCCTGATATAGACGCGATAGATTGTGTCGATGGACGAGATCTGACCTTCCTGCCGTTGAAGCGTATTTCACTTCCGTGGTGATCATGATGTGATTGTCCTTCAGGGTGACTATCTGCCTCTCCACACTGAAGACCGATTCCAAGCGGTTTCGAATCCGAACGAATATATAAGAGATCTGGCTACTGGGCAACGATAACAAAGATAAACTTCATTTGAGAAAACAGTGTTCACTAACCTGAATACAAATATACCGCATATATCCCATCCAAGTTCCACAACTCTCGCACGTGGGCGCTATAAATGGTCCTCCACCATCCGCTACTCTTCTGCTATCGTCTCTATCGGCAATCGCCAGCGACTCAACTGAGATCTCTGAAAAGTTTCCACCTAGTCCTTTTTTTGGAACCGAGCGCAACGAGGCTGATGAGGAAGTTTGAGACGAAGGATATCGAATAGATGGATGCTGATAAGATGATTCATGTAGATCATTCGGTGAATGGTGAGGACGATAAGATGGGTAGGAACCTTGATGGTCATGAGCAAGATGTTTTGGGTGACGCCAATGGTGATGAATATATGGATGGCGATGAGGGTCATGGCTACGATGAGTTGATGGATGAGCCCAAGAGATTGCGCTAGAATCTGAAGATTTAAAGGCAGATGAATTGATAGAAGAAGTGGACATGGAGGGAACCAGATGGTTTTGATTCGGTGACGAAAGGTTGGACGAAACTGTCGAATATCTATAGTACCATCTGAGTCCGTAATGTGAGGCAAGAGCGAATGGTTAGGAGAAAGGGGAACAAGGACAATAAGAATCAAAATGAGTAAGGTGTCGAACTAACCTTCCGGAAGGGTCTCTTTCCAACTCCAGTCCCCCTAACTGCGTGTTTTCACCCTCTACGCTATCTTCACTTCGACGCCTTCCATCTAGGCTTCCGCCTATGCCTCTAACTTTCCTCTGATGCATCTCCTCTTGCTCTTTCAACCATCTGGCCCCTAGCTCATTAATCTCCTGCCCGGACGATGAACTACTATCAGATTCTGTGATGTAAACTCCTTGGCAGTCTCTTGTGGATGATCTGGATGCATGGCGTGAATTATATCCGATTTCGTGCTCGAACAAGACGTCTGACTCATCGTCGACAAAATCACCATGATGAGGCGAGGTCTGCATGTCGTATTGATCGTGTGATAAGTGATGGTCAGGATGCAAGGAGGGGACATGTGAAGATCCATAGGACGAGGGAATAGATGACACAGAGCTAGTCTGGTTGACGTCTGAAGATAACCTTTTGATCCTTCTTTTGTGGTGAGAGTGTGATGATGGGATGAAAGTGCGAGCTCCTCCTCCTTCGTCTTCGGAAGACAAAGAATCAGAAGTATATCTGGATGCAAGAGTATAGGACGAGGATGGACGATTATCAGTTGTATGGTGAGATGTAGGCAGTGTTGAACTTGGAATGTCAGAGGAAAGACTTTGTGGACGAGACCGAGCCAGAGAGATATTCGAGGAAGAATGATGGGTATGTTCGAACTGGATACGGCTGGAGTATGTCAAGAACGGATCGACTGATGTATCCACCGGGTCTTGACCCCAATCCTCCTCCAAGGCAGCCCTGGTACTTGATTTGTAAGAGTGGCCTCCGTCACTTCCTTCGAGAATACTCCTACTTTCTCCACTCCAGCTGCTGTTTTCGCTTTGGTGAATACTTTCGTCATCAGTAAGAGAGTGGTTACTTTCCCTGTCCTCCAAGCTCTCTGCTATACTATTCACGTCTACGTCACTTAGACTCGGGCCATCGTACTCAACAACAACCTGAACAGGTAGAATGATCTTTCCGGTTCCTCCATAGCCTCCTCCTGGGAGAGATGAGTCATATGTCGAAGTTGTCAGTGATGTATAGGTTGAACCAAGATCGTCTATGCCAGAATAAAAGTACGAGACTGCTTCGGAAAGTTCGAGATCAGATCGGATGGGGTTTTCGTCTCCGTCGTCATCAGTATATGCGATTAAAAAGGACGAAGCGGACAGAGAAAAGAGCCTTTCAATCTGGTGGTGTTTTTTTATATCATTAGTTTTAGATGTCAAGACGTATAAAGAGATCAGCATGGCCTTTTGTAGAGAAAGATGAGATATCAGCAATCGAACTGACTGTGCCTCTGAGACCTTCATATTGGCATCGTCTGCCTTTCGGATAGGTGACCTGCCGGCTATCTGTTCCGAAAGTTACTTTAAAGACTAGGGTGAGATTTCTCCAGTCGGCACCCCAATCTGCTTGGTCTCCCATCTGCTATGTTCTTCCAGATGGGAAGATAGAGCTCTGGAAAGAAGAAGGGGTCAAGATGGTAATGAAACGGTTGTGTTGGATCTGGATGTTAAGTGGGTGATGTCTGGATATTTGCGTTAGAAAGCTGTGCGCCGCTTACATCGAGGATTTACACCCCTGTGGGCCCATCTTTCACCGTCGTCTCCCTTCACCTATTGATCCAGTTTTCCATCCATCCATTCGTTCATCTATCTATCAACTTCATTATGGGAAAGAGAAAGTCCAAGTCCAAACAGCTCATCCAGAAACCCGTTTGCTATTATTGTGGTACGTGTATATTTTCAGTGATGATCGATGTCAGAGCAAAGCTAACTTTTCATGTCGCTCAATCTGGCTTCCTTTTCTTCTCTTCTCCTTCACCTGTAGAACGAGAATTCGAAGATGAAAAAGGTCTGTCTTATAGCAGTTCTTCTTTCATTTTCTACTCTCTATCAACCGAGCTCGTATATTGGTGTATATTGTCCGAGGTGCTAAATCAGATTGCTATCGATCGCCGACTCGTCGCGTGTCCTCTTTTTTTTTTCTGTTTGCTTCGAAAGTCTTGATGCAGCACCAGAAGGCAAAACACTTCAAATGTCGATTGTGTCCTCGAAAACTTAACACTGCAGGTGGTCTTGCTGTTCATGTTCAGCAGGTTCACAAGCTCGAGCCCGAAAAGTTTGTTTCTCTTTGTTTTTTCCTTCTCAGATCTCAGAAATGATTCCCGGTAAAGCTGATGAACCTTTTTAATCTGGATTCTCCTAGGCTTGACAATTGTCTTCCTGGTCGTGATGGATACGATGTTGAGATTTTCGGGATGGAAGGATTTCCTGCTGATGCGTTGAAAGAGTACCGACAACGCAAGGCCGAGGAGGCCGGAATCAACCCTCAGGTTGTAGAGAAAAAGACAGTTAAACGAGTGAGGATCTCGTACGCCCCGATCAGTGAGGCTGATCTTCAAGCCCAGCTGAAGGCTCATATTGCGTTGATGAGAGGACCTGTGGGCGGTGTGGTGGCGGCTCCTCCTCCTGGCTTTGGTCTGCCACCTCCTGGGTTGGCCGGAGGGATTCCTCCGCCTTCGTTTGCGTTCCCTCCTGGTGGTGCTGGTGGCGGAATGGGGATGCCTTCGATGCCACCTCCTCCTCCTGGGATGTTCCGACCGCCTTTCCCTCTTCCTGGACCTCCTCCCGGCTGGCGGCCAGGGTGAGTATTTTGTTATTTCTATTCCTTCTTGAAAGTTTCATACTCCAGTTATTTTGGAAGATCTAACTCTCTTTGACTCTTAATGGATCGTGATAAATTCACAAAAGAATGCCTGTTCCACCGTTCCCTCAAGCTGGTGGCCCATTCCCACCTCCACCCGCACTATCACCTTTCCCTCCATCCAACGGGTCGAGTCCTTTCCCTCCTCCTTCGTCTGCTGCTACACAGGGAAACAGTCCATTCGGTGCTCCTGGTTCTGGTTCTACTCCTGGTCCAGGACTTTCACCTCTTCCTCCTTCATCGGCCGCTCCAATGTCATGAAAAAAAATCCTACCTCATTTCACCTGAGCTTCGACCCGCTCTACTCGGTTGTGTTCCGTCCCGTCCCACCACATCACATCACATCACATCACGCTCCACCCAATCCGAATTTCCTGTCCATTTTTCTTCCCCTCTCTTTCCAAAGGCTCGGTTGATGTACGATTTAGATGTTCTTTCATTTCGTTTGGGTCAGTAAATGTCAAGATTGAGACCGACAAGGTCAAGAACAATGAATGAATGGATGTGAAGAAGAGAAAAGACTGAGACTATCTTTTCTCTTTCTCTTTCTCTAGCAAGACGGATAGATAGTCAGAGTTAAGAAGATAAGGAGAGATGAAGGAGTCATGAATTCGTGATTTCTTTTTCTGTAGAGTGCATTATATCATTACAAGAGAAAGTATGATCCGAGAAAATCAAACGGCTTAAATAAGAAGAACATAAGGACGGATTAAGCTAGCGAAGGCGGAGATCGGTAAGTACGAGATGGTTTTAGAAGATAAGAACGGATAAAGACAGAGGTCTGGGATTCTTTTTATCCGTGTTTGGGTGTTATAAAACAAGTGGCATGCAAATCTTCCTCCCAGATCGAAAGACTAGAGAATAGCAAAGACCAAAGAACGAAAACAAAAGACCTGAAAGAGGGAATGAAAACTAGAAGCGAAGCGAGATATAAACAAAATAAAACAAAGCAAAATGAAGGCTCAGACGAGGATAAAGGAGGAGACAGATCAACATTTCGCTAGCGACGGCAGCATATCGAACATATCATGTTCATGCTCTTTCTTCTCAGCGAGAGACACCGGTGAATGAACCAAGGTGAAGATCTTGGAGGATTGGAGTCCAAATGTTCTACGCAGTCGAACGAACCTGGAAGCAATGTTTATGTATGAGACCAGGGAGAGAAGAGACGCATGTGTGCAAAAGAGAAAAAGTGGGCTTACTCGGCAGAGCAATCGGGCAGACCCAAGTCCTGGTATTCATACATTGTCTACGAGGACAAACCGCACAAGAAATGTCAGTATCTAGAGCAAAGACAGAGGAAGAGGGCAGACAGAACGAACTGCTTCGACCATATGCAACTTTTGCTCTAGCCTTTCTTTTGAAGATTTTTTTCCCAGTTTTCCTCTGCAGTAGTCTTCCAACGCTCTCTGAACCAACGTTCTGTCATGAAAAGCTCCAACTGATATAAAGAGAGGTGAAAGGGAGGTGAGAAGAAAGAACATCAGCCCTAACGGCCCTTTGAAGAGAGGGAAAAGAAGGTAAGAAAGACTACTGACAACTAGTTATCAAAGAGATCAATTGAGTTCTCGTCTTGACCTTAAGCGGTGGGTAAGTCTTTACCCTCTGGTGTGGGTTTAGAGAAGCGGCCGGTTTGTACATCGGTGGTGAGCTTGAGATAACTAGCATTTGTGCCGGTGAGATTGGGTGGATAAGAGGAAGAGAGCGCGATGATGGATCGAACGAATAAACGAATGGGCCGATGAGAGCGAAAGATTAAACCAAGAGTCTCAACCGATCGGATTGATTAGATCCCGAGAGCAGATGGAAGGTTGAGGCGAAAAGGGCAAAAGGGGGCGAATCAAAAGTTCACAGGGGAGTGAACGAGACAAAACGAGATGATTAGTCCACTACCATCATCGCGATCACTACCAAACCCTTTCTCTGGACCCAATCAGACGGTCAAAAAATAGACAAGTCCAATGTTGGGGTACAATTGAATTGTCTTGCTGTATGGTTTAGTTCCGTGAGGAATACAACAAGGATGTACGAGAAGGAGAGAGAAAATAATAATAATAATAACAAGCTGATTGAACTTTGGTCTGTTTTTAGAAAAAGAGAAGATAAATTCGATGGTGTTGTTGATGCGATGAATTAGACAGAAGAACGTGTTTTATTGGATCCAGGATTATACAAGCGCACACACATACACACACACACACACACACACACACACACACACACACACACACACACAAAAGAGAATCGTCAACCTGGGTTCGTTCATTCCAAGGAAACCCAAAAAAGAAAGGAATCGAAATAAAAATAAAAATAAAAATAAAAATAAAAACAGCAGAAACATACCTGCTCGTCATCCACACTTGATGCTAACGGAAGTCCGTCCGAGATTCGGTAGATATTAGTAGCCTGGATGAGATGACAAGAAAACAGAAGGGAGACATCCCAAGACATTCATATCAGAACGTTGATGAAAACACATTCACGAGAAGGAGAAAGAGAAATAGAAATACAACATGAAACAAAAATAAAAATAAAAATAAAAATAAAAATAAAATAAAAACAAAAACACGACTGACCAAGACCATGAGTATATCCTTTTAGAATCTCTTTCTATCACGTCTTCTGTCGTCTTGTTGATCTATCCCGACCAAGAGTTGATCACCAGCTGTATGAAAGAGATGTGGGTGCTGAGAGATTGGAATCGCTCGTCCGGTAAGCATGGTTCCCCTGTTGCCAGCGTAACGTTGGTTAGGGTTCCGGATGACTAAGCTTACATAAGCGGCCCATCCTTTCTCTACCCTCTACATTTTCACTCGTCGACCTTGCTCTCCTTCCACCAACGACGACGACGACGACGACGACGACGACAAAGACGATTCACCCTTGAGAGCACACACACAAACACACGTACATACACAGTCTGGTTCTCTTTTCTTTCTACTCTTACTTTTCTCTTCTCTGTTTCTTTTACGATCGATCGCTATTTGGCTGTTTGATAGTCTGTGTCTAGTGCAAAAGATCAGATCACAGTCCGCTGAAAGCTTTCTTCCAACTAGTCATCGCTCTCCCCATCCATCCGGATATCTCTTTTCTTTTTCTCTTCTTCTTCATATATTCTCTTCTTCAAGCGTGTCCGCTGTTGGATCTCTCTTTTGAACAAGGACGAATAAAACAAAACGGTCTCAAAAGTAAACAAAGAAATTAGCATAGTAGAATAAAAACACACAAGATGGATCCTGCTTCTCAATCCGTGCTGGCACTATGTAGGCCAGGCTCTGACGAACTAGCCTGGTTAACTGAACAACTAAGGAGCTTTCCCATCGTTCGTAAACTCTGCCTTATCCATCTCTCACTGCCATTCTTCTTTCCCAGTGTCTGATCGATCCGTTCATGATTTTTTCTTTCCTCTTTCTTTCTTGGGTCTTTCTAGATGCCCGGTCAAGTAAGATTCTACTTTCAACATGATTCACCCGGGACGTACAGACGACGAGCTTTACTGATTTTTTTTTTTTTCTTTTTCTTTTCTTCCTCTCTCTCTCGCGTACAAACAACAGACTCCTCAAGCATACATCCGAGCTCGAGCCAGCGTATGCTTCCCAGACATGGTATTGAAGGTGCCTGAGCCAGTCGAATCAATACCCACACCGACAGGTCAGTTGAAGTATCTTGTTACTGATTTCCCTCAGTGGTTACGCGTACTTTCTGGCTCTTGGGACTGCTCTATCCTTCTTCTTCGTCTTGGTCTTGGTCTTGTTGTCCTTCTTCTTGGCTATCGCGCCGATCGTTGTTCTCGCATGCTTTCCACTTCTCACCAAATATCTGATGGCTGCTGTTCACATATGCGCTTACTCGAAAAAAAAACAAAAAAACAAAAAAAAACAAGAGTTGCTTTTTTTGAGATTGTAATCGAGAAGAAAATCCAACATCAGCCACCAGGATTCTCTGGTGACCAGGCATGGTTGGGTGGGTAGGGCTTCTCAAGAGAGAAACCCTCCCCTCCCCCATGTTTCCCATGCTACCTATCCTGCCATCTGGCCACTCGTCGAGTCCTTCTCTTTTCTTTTTTTCCCTTTCTTTTCTTTTCTTTTCTTTTCTTCATTTTCTTCATTTTCTTCATTTTCTTTCTTCCCTCACCGGATTCTCTGTGTGATCAAAGAAGAAAGAATAAAAAGAAGAAGAAGAAGAAGATTTAGATCAGGACTTGATCATCTTGTATGACCGACCTTACTTTGGAGGGGTGGGTTCACACGGTCCTTGAAGGTAGCGCATGTTACCCGCTCACGTGCCCACGGATGAACCGTAGCCGCGGCCTCGAGGGTTACGCGTATGAATTTCCTCCCCAAGGAGGAAGAAAACCCTATTGGATTTCCTTCTCCTTTTTCTATTGCCATGATTAGAGATTCTCACACGCAAAAGAAGAACAAGGAGAAGGGATCCTTCTTTTAAAAGAACACTACACAATCGTTCTCATCACTGTTATAATCCTTTGGGAATCTTCTCGTGCTCATCTCTTGTCTCTCTGCTTGGTCTTTTTCAGGTTCACCCGCTCAGCCTTCTGGCCAGACGTCGGCCACTTCCGCGCCTGACTCGTCAATCACGGCCCAACCTGCGCCTGCATCTTCAACTTCTACCAAAGCACCCGTTGCCGCGCCTAAACCTAAAATCGCGCCGAATCCGAATCCGAATTCAACCATGACAAACATGACCAAATCCGGCTCATCGTCTTCCGCTCGTCCTCCCAGCACATCGGGCCCAACGCGAAACACAATCTCTCCACCTGTGACTCCTCTGACGGCAGCCGAGCTCCAGACTCGGATCACACAACTCATCAACAATATATCCCGATCACCCGTGCCGACGGTCCGAGAGATCGTCAGCCTTCTAGCTCCATCGCCGCCGGCGGAAGCTCCTGTGGCTCCTGCAAGTCTGCGCACAGAGTTCCTCCAGGCGGCAGCGACCGCGCCCGTCAAGTTTTTCTCGTACTGGTTGGACGAACCGAACGCGATGGGTCTCATCGTTTCCTGGTTGAAACCGTTGTTGGGCAAGGATGCCCGGAGCTGGGAAGGCACGGCCCTGGCGTTACTCCAGTTTCTCAAAAAGCTCGACATCACCGTGTCCCACTTGGTAAAGTATAAGCTAGGAAGGATGTTGACAAAGATGGTCGACAATGAAGTGCTCTCCCAACGTTAGTTTTTTTCTTTTCTTTTCTTTTCTTTTCTTTTCTTTCTTTTTTTCTCTTTTTCTTTTCCTTCCCTTCTGGTCATCTCTTTCTTCAGCGTGGGCTCACCAAAGATGTTGATCATCCATATCAGGGGTGCGCGATTCGGCAAAGAACATGGTCGAACGTTATCAAGTCCTGGTCGACAAGATGCAATCTGCTGCCAACGGGCCTGACGAAGGTTCGTTCTAGGACTCTGTCCATACCAACAAGCCGATCAGAAACTGAAACAAATTTTTTACCTTTATATATATATATATGTATTATTTTTTTGTTCGCCTGTTGGTTCTCCCCAGGTGCCAACAAGAAACGTCGGACGGGCGAGAAATCAGGTACTCCTCCTCTCACCGGCACGACCAAGAAGGCAAACACCAACGCGCCCACCACTGCCACCACCAACAACCCCAAGACGTCTACCTCGAAATCATCAGTCACGCCTACCGCTCGAACGACCGTCGTTTCCTCAGCGACCAAACCGTCCACGACTGATAAAGCGTGGTTCCAAAAGCCAGGCCCTTCAGTTCCTCTTCAATTCAACAAGAAACCGGCTGCTTCCTCGTCTTCCTCGTCCGCTACCTCGTCCACCAACTCCTCATCTTCCACGGCAACAAAGTCGAATACGTCGGCCGGTCCGTCAAAACAATCGGACGTCTTCAAACAGGCGCTCTCCTTGCTCAAACAGGCCGAGCCGGCCAAGCAGTCCGTACCGACGCCGTCAACAACCGTCTTGGGAAAACGTCCGATCTCTGCCGTCGAAGGCCCCCCTTCGGCAGAGGTCCCGGCAGGCAGGAGAAGGAGAGTCACTTTCAGGCCGGAATCAGAGTTGGTGCAAGTAAAATTGATCGAGAGAGCGATCTATGATGGAGAAGAGGTGATGACGCAGGATGCACTCGCAGAGGTAAACACTCATAATCTCCTTTCTTCAAACTCGTTTCAAGCCATTTGAGAATGATCTGTTAACGCCTTTTATTTTTATTTTTATTTTTATTTTTGTTTTTGTTTTTGTTTTTGTTTTTGTTTTTGTTTTTTTTCTCGTTCATGTTCATTCTTGCGTGTGTGTTTGCCTACTTGATTGCATACAGGATCTCCATGGTCATCGACTAACAGAGCTAAATCAGAGTGAGGGATCTTCAATGAAACACAATATCCGGATCTACGAGCAGGTCGATTGGTTCGAGCCTCCAGGTAAGAGTTTCTCTTCAATAGTGTTATTTCTTCTTCTTCATGTGTCTTTGACGCTTCCGTCTGCTTACCAAATTTATGATTCATATAACTTTTTTTTTCCTTTTTTTTTTTTTTTCCTTTCTTTCTTTGCTTGTAATTCCAGATGTCGAGCTCTCCAAGGAACCTGACGCTCTGGCGACGTATGTTGGGCAGGAACGAGAGATTCAAGCACTTCGAGAGCTGACCGTTCTGGGAGCAATGTACCTTAATTCTATCGATATCCCGCCGTGTCCAACCGAGACAGAGAATATTGTCGGTTCGACAGAACAGACGGTCGAGATCATGGTCCCGTCAGAGTATATACCGACCGAGTCGGAGAACATCACCACCACCACCACCACCGCCGCCGCCTCTGCGATTCCTACCATTCACCCGGTATCCTCGACCCAAGCCGGATATACCCCTTCGACACTAGTCCCACAACCGTTCATACCTCCTTCCTCTTCATCGTTACCCAATACGGAAGCTCCTCCCCCTCCTCTTCCTCCTCAACTCAGTGCCGTCCCCCCACTTGCGTTAGCGGGTATCGACTTTCAAAAACTCGGCGCGCTTGCCGCCAGCCTTCAAAAGACTCAAACGGAGCAGCAACTCCAGCCAAACTCCAATGATTTCCAGCCCGGTCCTTATATAGCATACCCGGCTCATCCTCCGGTTCCCTCCAAGGACTACCCGACCTATCGACCGGTTGCGTCAGGTTCTCAACCTTATCAACCCGATGGGCCATCGTACGGAGGAAATGAAGAGTCGATGTACCCAAATTCATACCCTGCTCAACCCTCATACCAGCATCATCCACAACAACAACAACAACAACAAAAACAATACTCGGAATACGGTCTTCCTCCTCCCAGTGGGTTAGCAGACA